>MNCI01027637.1:238204-282443 GCA_015680685.1 Gnetum montanum
CACAATACTATCAGCCCATACCTCCAACACAACCACCACCTTATGCACCTTATATTCCTCCTAACTTTCAACATTCTCATCCTTTCCCTCCTTCCACAATGCCACCAACTGTTCCTAAGGTGTTTGTACCACCGCAACCTACAAACAACACTTGTGCTGCTGCTACTAACAGCAGTGAAGAGCCTCCTCAACATCAAAGGCGTCCTTTCTTTAAACACGGCCGTAGGAAGAGACAACATAACTCTGAGGCCACTGCATTTTCCAACTCAGCACAAGTCCAACACTGTGGTGCACCCTTACCTTCAAACCCAACACCTCATGTAACTTCATCAAGGCCACCAACTTACACTCCAACAACCATATGGCCCAATGAACACAATCATGGGAGGCATCAGTCCAATCCTTGCATACCATCTAACAGTCCTAAACATTATAGTGGGTCAACTCGTTATCCAAGAATTACATCGTATAAAGTGCCCCACTATGCTTATTATAAAGTGTGTGAACCCCGAGGGGATAAATATAGATCGGTCCCAATACTTCCAATATGCAAGGATCCTTATTTTCCATTTATTAATCCTAGCCATACTCAAACGATTAGTTATGGGGGATATCCCCCATTTCAATAGCAAGCAGGATTAATAAATATTTTTCATTTTCTTTAATTTTACAATTTTTTGTATTTTAGTTTTTCATTTTTCAACTTTTTGTTTATCTTTTTATCTTTTTATCTTTTTTGTGTGTTTGTGTTTTTGTCTTTTTCATGTTTCTGTAAGTAATCTCATCTACGAATAAAACACTCACGTGGATCATTGGTTGAGATGTGTTTTATGTTATTAAGTCATGAGTGATCAATTATTTGAAACAGTGAGCCTCCTACACCCACTCATCCACTCTATAAATAAAGAGGTTCTGTTCGAGGGTACAGTGATATTCTTGAAATTTCTAAACTTAAAATTAATTTCGTGTCATTGTACCCAGAATGAAGAAGGATGGACCAAGAGGGAATGATTAGGGTGTGACGTCAAGGGGACTTGTGGATTCTCTTTGGTGACATCTGTGGGAGTTATCATGCAATATGGTTGTACTAAGATCCTTGTAGATCTAATGAAAAATGGGAGTAAGAGTAATCAAAAGGGCACTCGAAAATCAAAAGCTGTTCTAGGGGGTCCCACTGGAAAGACATGCACCCATGCCTGAAGGTTGGCGGCTTCTCTGGATTCAGTAAAGTGAAAAAGAAAAAAAAAGAGACAGAAGAAAAAAAAAAAAAGAAGTGCCATAAAACAAAAATCACTCCTCCCTTGTACTAAACGCCAAGTGATCGTACGCCTTGTTGTTATGGTACTCTCATAGTTGTTCATCATGGGATGAAACAATGCGATGTCACTGTTTAGAGGAATGGACTTGGTCTTGATCTTGGAATGACGGGTTAATGACACGTTAATCATGCTTTACACGCAGGATTCATTGTGCCCTGCGACAGTTACCTCATGTCCCGATCTCTACGATCCCCTTCTCTACTTCATCTCATCTCACTGTTCATGTAATTGTAGCTCGTGTCCCGTGTAACATAGAATTTTCATCTCATTTCGGTGATATTTACATGTGTGTGTTTTGTGGAGTTAGTGCAGATTACATTTAACCCTTCTAGTGCCCATGGACACTTTAAGTGTGATTACACAAGGGCATAATAGGTTGAAACCTGCTTTGGGGAGGACCCACTTGTGTAATTTTATTGTGATCTTCATTAATTTTCTAGCTAGAACACACAATTTATTACCCTCAGCTTAGTTTTTCATAAGTTTCTTTCCCATTTATTAACCCTCAAAAACTTTAACATTCCAATGTACCATTACATTCCCTTTTCTTCATAACCGCCAAATTTTTAATTGCTAAATTCACATCAATATCATTCAAAGGGCCTCTCGAATTCATGTAATTGCCCTTGCATATATTCATTCTTGTCAATGTCCTCGTTTTACACTAATAATTTCAAGAAAATCATTAAAAACTTCGGTCTTTTCATGTGTCTCACCTTAGTTGGGACGAGATATCGCATACGCGATATCATGTCCCACGTGATATCACGTACGCGATGTACCATACACGATATCACGTCCTACTTCCCTATAAATAGGAACCCCCGCCACAACACTTAGCATCATTTAGCCATTTATGTGGGGGGAATTTTTAAATTTTTTCTCTGCGACTTGCGATTGCGTGACCCTTGCTTTTTCATTCATATCTCACGTGCTGGTACTCTGATTTTAATTCCGTTTGAACCTGCTTGAACCCGGAGTGTTCAGTTTAGTCGTGGGGGAGAGACACTTGCCAAAGAGTGCCTAACTTTTATGAAATTTGTCATCACTCAAAGGATATCAATTAGGGTAATTAATACTAACACTTAGAAAAAATTGTGCCAAAAATCATATGACCTTAAGTATACCAGGAGATTAAAATGAAAATCCACCTAAGTCATAGGACCCATCATTATAATTTTTGGGCACAATCACACGATAACATAGGATCTTCAACTAAAAGCATGTAGTAAGGTATAACTTGAATTTGAAAACAACCTTACTAATGTTTGGCCGTGTGATTGCAGATGGCCCTGAAACGTTCATAGCAGGAGGGTCCTACCCAAGGTGGAGCAAAACAACCTTAGAGAGGTAGAAGGCAAGGTCCTGCCAGACAACATACCGAATAGGAGGTGCACTCATTCAGTATCCATCAAGAAGAACCTCCTACCAAATGATCCAGGCAGGCAGAAGGAGGAGCTACTACACCTGAACCAGGAAAACAACTCACGTTGCCCCTGGAATGTGTTCAGGCTATCCATACGAAGTCCACAATTACTTCGGTGATTGTGGAACTCAACTTCAAATCTTTTGCAGAGTTCGCTCCTGAGGCTGTTAGGGATCACCTTAAAGGGTCTCCCTTATGGCCTGTTCTCTTTGAGTGTGGTGCCTAGTACTTAGGTGAAACATATCTATTCTAGCACAATAAGGAGCAAGGCATCATGGTTAACATCGATGGTGTGACAATAGATTTTTCTGCATAGGCAATTTCGGAGGTGTTAAACCTTCCAAATTTAGGCCCCCATGTTGCTCGGTTATCCACCCGATCAGACCCTGATGTGCGAAAAGATTGGTTAGAGAAGGCTTATGATAGAGATAAAGCTTTTGGTGAGCTGACAACGGAAGAGAGAGTTTATTTCAAAATCAGAACCTATCATCTCTTCCCCACAAAGGGTTTGAAAAGAATATCAACATATGCGGAAAGAGGATGTGTAGTGTTGATGGGAAAGGTTAATGAAAACCTTCCCCATCTATATTTGACGGAGATCCTAAGGCGATTCGAAGAACGGACGTTAGGGAAAATGGCACTCCCTTTTCCTTGCCTTATCAGAAAACTGTGCCGATGGGCTGGTATTCGGGGATATACAAATGACGTCCTCTGAAAAGCCCAAAATGCTTGTTATGCTGAATTATTAAAGGTGCCAGCTCCAAGAAAGAGCACTGATGAAGAATTGGGACCAGATGAAGAAGAAGAAGAACAGATGACTGGATCACCTGCAACTCAACTTGCAGGACCTAGTCAACCTCTAGCCACAGGTCCCAGCCAACAATAAGAAGCAGGCCCCAGCATAGGTCAGGATCAGCCGTCGCCACAAGACTATAGATCGTCGATGAGCCATCTTAGGGCCATCGCCGAGATGGTTAGTTGGGAAAGTCGTGATGACGCAAATTTCTTCCACGTCATCGATGATGCTAACTAGCCTACTATTTCAGTAGATTGCACACAGGGTGAGTTATCAATGCAAACAGGAGGAGGGGAAAGCAAATGGTCACAACAGATCTCTAGACACGCGACATCTTTTCAAGTGCAGTTAGAGACTGGTGAAGGGGCCACTGTGGTGGTCATGCAACACCAGGATGCTGCGGGAGCTGCTGAAGTGGTCGCTGACCACATCAAAGAGTCTTTCAATGTACCTGTTGTGGCACCGGTAGATCTTTCAGGAGCATGGGATTCTCAAACTATTGCCAAAACCTCAATGACTCTTGCGGAACATGAGGATGCATTGGAAAGATTGCTTCAAATAGGACAAGTTTTGACGTCCCTGTTTGACATCCCCCAGGATGTAACGGCAATTCAGTTAGACCTCATTTCGACAAAGGGGAAGCTAGTCCTATCCGAAGTAAAGGTAGAGCATGCTGAAGCTGAAGTGCAGAAACTACAAGAGTAGCTCATAGCCTTACAAGCAACACAGCGGGATCCTTTGCGATTTGTTCCTGAAGACCAGCTAGACAATTTTAGAATCGAGCAATTAACAAAACTAATTGCAGAAAATAAGAAGGTGGCAAAAGAAAAGGAGACGGCCACTTGGGATGCCTCCGCAGCAAAGGCGCAAACTCATGTGCATCTTAAGGTACTCAAGGCCTTACAAGAAGAGAATAAGCAGTTGGTTGTAGATAATCTTCAGTTGACTTCTATGGAGAAACAAAAGAATGTTCTCGATGAACATTTTCATCAATTGTGAGAATAGTTCATTTGGGTCAACCGAGATGTAAGCCGTTTAGCCAGAGAAAATCGAACCCTCTCAATGGAGGAGGTACATGCTATTCGACAAAAATCAGCCATCGAGATTAGCGCGTGGCAAAATGAGGCTAAATGACACGAGAAGCTGAAGGAGCATTTCCGTGATCAGGTGGGGATGTACAAACAAATCCAGGAAAAGGAGATCCATATGGCCAAAGCTCAAATCAACAACATCAGTGCTCAACACACTGATTGGGGAACCATATTGGACACTTATGCCTATGCCCACCAAGCGGAAATTAAGAACTAGGACCTGCAGATCCAGGACTTAATTGAATACATGGAGTTGGCAAACCTTCGATATGCCAACCTGGCCATGTTAACAGTAGGGCATGTGAGGTCAGAGCTTGAGCAGCAGGAAGCTTCCACCCATATCAAATATGAAGCAGAATTTGCAGAGCGAAAGAAGTTGGCTAAAAAACTAGATGTCGCAAATTATGAACTTGCGGTGGTAAAAGAAAGCTACTAAGGACAGAAAGATGTGGCAACTGACTTGGCTTGACGGCTAACAAAACTTCATGAATACAAAGACAAAGCCAGAGCCTATGAAGAGGAAAGACGGGTGTTCATGGCATGGTACGTCAAAGCTAATCAGATGTTTCTGTAACTACCCTGTCCGTGGGAAGTGCCGACTCCATCAAACATCGGAGCATCAGCATGGATGGCACAAGACCCCTGGACCGAAGAGGAGAAGCTCCAGGCTATTCTTCAGCGTCATCAACCTTCAAAGCTCGAAGCACATGACAAAGGGAAAGCACCCATGGAGGAGCCACCACCACCAGGAACTACATGAGTTCCACATTTTTGTAGTTGTAGTATTTTTCTCTATGTTGTGTCTTCCCACACTGCGGCATTAGTCCATTTCTTTTTCTAGTTAATAATCCCATACCTATCCACTGTGTAATCACTGAAGCTTGTTCTCCTTGTAACTCGAGGATGAGTTTTTATTCAGTCGTGGGGGTATGATGAGACGTGATTCACATAGGCCGCAATATCGCATACGCGATATCGCGTCCGCAGCTATATCACATCCCCCGCGATATCGCATCTTCCCCTACGATATCGCATACGCGATATCGCAGTCCACCGCCACATCTATAAATAAGACGTGGCTCTCCCTTGTTTGGGATCCCAGTTTAGAAGTAGCAAAGCTCTAGCAGTTTAATCCCTCCAGAGTTATATTCTTTCCCATGTCTACCCACAGTGTGGTGAATGTAATTGTACGATGTCTTTATTCGAGTGTGCCGTACTTGGACACGTACATGACCAGAAAGAATGATCGAGATTACTTCATCATTGCAGCACTCACTTAGTTTATTTATTTGTTATTTATTTAATGTTAGTTATTGCTTTCATAGCATGGTGTGAGTATGACTTGACTACGAGCATCTATGAATGTGTATGGCTAATCAAGGAATCAGTTACTCATCGCAATTAGTCTCTCACCCTTAAACTCCTAGAAGCAGAACGAGTACGACTTGGTTACAAGCATTTAAATGTGACTGCTTGGTAGCCCAGTGGTGTAGCTCGGATCTATGCTTGGTAGTCCCAGTGGTAGTTGTGCACGAAGTCCAAGATGTGTACAATTGATCAAGGAATCGGTTGCTTGTCGCACTTAGGCTAGATTATATTTTCTTACCCTTTTCCTCCTAGCTTAGCTTAGGTAGTATTATTTTCCACTACCTGCAGGAGTAGCATAGATTAGGACACATCATACACCTCATCTAGACTAAACCATACGTGACATATGCAAAACTAGTCTAGATGGGAAGATAGCGAACTGCGACCTAAGGCTAACTATCTAGGTGCCACAGCTAGTCCATCTGCGGAGTTCAACTGGATCGCGCGTGTGATGCTCATTTCATATGGTTGAGTGTAGGGGTACCTCGCCACTCATCATTACTCAATTCTATTTCTTTTACCTTTATTAATTTCACTATCTAATTAGAGAATTGATCCTAGGTAGTAGAACTATTTGTAGTAAAATATTTTTTGATCTTGAATTGTCACTTCTATTTCACCACTATTTATGCTATTATTAAAGTTGCATTCTACATATTTTCTCTTACTTTTATAAATTTTTAAGCATTTTGATCTAGAGCATGTCTCCACTTCTCCATTTTAGAAGCAATAGTTTCTTGAACTATATCTACCAGCATAATATCATTTGCAAATGGCATAAACCAAGGGATTTTTTATTTCATTTCTTTTATTATTTCATCCATAATAATGGCAAATAAATATGTGTTAAGTGCATATCCCTTGATGCAAACCAATTGTGACTGGAAAATCAAATTTTGTTCTACAAGATGTTCTAATTTTAGTGGTAGATCCTTCATACATGTTTTGAATCACTTTATTATACTTATCAAGGATGTTTTTCCTCTACAAAGCTCACCAAATAATATTTCTAGGAATTTTGTTTATGAGCAGAAAGGTACCCCCTACGCCCAACCATATGAATCACAAGCATTCATTCACGATCCGGTCAAATTCAATGGATGGGATTACTTGTGGCATCTAGATCGTATGCCTTGATTGCAATTTGTTGTCTTCCCACTTGGACTAGTGGTAGCTTTTTCATGTATGGTTTAGTCCAAAGTGAGGCATATGATTCTTGATGTTGTTTTGGCCTTATGCTACTCCTAACGATAATAAAGAAATCATTTGTTCAAATTAATTAACAATGGAAAGTAAAGTCTAAACTAGACTACAGGTGATGAGTGTCCATTCTTAGCTTTTTGTACACATCCTGAACCCCATGTATCTACTACTAGGATTACCAAGCACTATGCTACTAGGTAAACCAAGCAATAACACTGTTGGGATTACCAAGTGAATATGTGTTTATGCTTGAAACTAGTCGTGCTTATTCTGCTAATTCATTAATATGCATGGAAACATAAATATTAATTAAGTACATGAAACATAAATTTCATGGAAAATAAATTTAATCTAATTCAAAGTGCTGCAATGAACAAGAATCAATATTGACCTTATTATCATTTATGAAATGTGTTTAGGTACATTGCCACTCAAATAAGGCATTGTACAATTGACTTAGATCCACACTGTAAGAACTCATTGACTATTCTCTAAGACTAAAAAATAAAATTGCAATAGTTTAGCTACTTTATTAACAAAAGAATGCTAATACATGGTGGAAGCACATGTATTTATAGACTTTATTATGGAATTGTGTCAACATGACCTCATAAATGCAGCAAACACTATGTTGATAAGGCTATGTCAATGGGGATCCATTGACATGACACTTTGATGCTTCATCATACCCCCACGAGTGAATGAAAAATCATCTTTGAGGTCTTTTACAACATTGAAAAGGTATGGTATTATTGACTGACACTTGACATAACAAAAATAAGTGAGGCATTGCAATATTTTATTCTAGTGGATGCATACAAAATGACAGAGTGACAAAAATACTGGACAAACATTAAAGATTACAAAATTTGTAGAGGTATTTAAAAATTTATCGAAGATGATTCTTCTTGTTGCTACTAGTGATGGTAGACTTCCAACCTTGATTGTTATGTTGATGTGTCTCTGGTTATGTAGAACATTCTTGAAGGATGGACTAAAATTTTTTCTCATCATCCCATGGAGCTAGTAAACATGTGATGCTTGAGCTCCTATGTTGTATGTGCTACGATTTGTCCATGGACATATCCTCCATTGTCTCCCTCTTAACTTCATTTTCGTGCTTGGCAAAAGACCTTCTTCCTTAGGTTTTTCTTTTAGCATCACCTGTAGTCACCAAAGGATCAACATTAGTTTTGGTAAATTTTCCTTAATAATTAACCCTTTTCAGATCCCTTAGTTTGTGTTTAATCACAAGGTGATGACAACATACTATGCCCAAGCCTATGAGGCAACTAAAATCATCAAGTTGTTTACATTATTTTGATCAATTACTATTAGTTACCACACTGTTCGAAAATAGGATGTTAGAAAAATTTCAAAGTGGATATCCCTAGCCCCCATGACGAATAAGCATACCTCTAAAAGCACACAAGTTTTTGAAAAATTGAAACAAA
Source organism: Gnetum montanum (assembly GCA_015680685.1). NCBI lineage: Eukaryota > Viridiplantae > Streptophyta > Gnetopsida > Gnetales > Gnetaceae > Gnetum > Gnetum montanum. The sequence goes on from MNCI01027637.1 coordinate 246,862, forward strand.
AGGTTTAATTCAAAATATGGCCAAGAAATATTAATGGATATGGAAATAGAAAAGTAGAAAAAATTAATGAAATGGATGAGAAGTAGTCCCAAAATTATGCATAAATTCAAAGAAACCATCACTGACATTTTGGAAGATGTAAAAGTTAGTTCAAAGCCATGATCAACAAAAGTTAAGTGGTTCCTCCCCAAAGTAGGATCCTGTCATAATGACCTTGCATGACCACTTCTATAGATGTTTGTGGGTACCCAAGAAGTTAAATGTAGACCATGTCTTTGGTCCAAACAACATACAAGTGCCATGGTTGGGATGTTAAATGATACTACACAAAACTAAAAGGTTCATAATTGCATGGAGCAATAAGGTGAATAATGGGATGAGAAGGGAGTGTAGAGATCAGGATGTAAGGTACTTGAACATGTCCACAATAGGTTATTGTGAAAAATATTATTAAAATGATTAGCATACCTATCCATCTAAGTTTAGACCAAGTCCATACCATGAATAGTGACCTCGTATTGATTTGTTCCATCCTACTAACCACCATGAGTCCACAACCTACTTTAAAAACAATCATCATTCCAAAAAGAGAGAAAAAAAAAAGAAGGATGGAAGGGCCTTAGTTAGAGGGGCACCTTCAGGCATGGGTAACATGTCTTTTCAGCCCCATAATTAGTGCTTATATCCCATTATTATGTCTAAGGGATGTGCTTTGAATTTCCATTATTGTTTTTTTTCTCTCTTTTTTTTTTGTCTTTTCTTTTTGATTTTTTAATGGGAACCACACCATGCAAAGACATTTAGCTTCCTATTATTGGTTTATGGAGGAGTGATGATACATTCTAAGAGGAGTCATAAACTACATGAAGGAAGATAAGAAGAAACCCCAACAAGTCCTGTTGAGGTCATAGCCTTACCATTCTCACTTGGTCATTCCCTTTTTCTTCAGGGTACAATGATCATTGATTAATTTTAGTTTCATGAAAGAAGAACCAAATTATTTCCATGAAAAATACCTTTTATTCAGATAACTAAAGGGCTGGATGAGGTGGTCTCACTACTTTACACAATTACTTACCCAATCATCTTGATAGCATAGAACAAAAACCCAATACATAGCATTCACTTTCGCATCATGATTTGGCAATATTATTAATTGAAACATAAAAGACATTTGTAAACATAAAGAGAATGACTTAGGAAAAGAAGAGATTATAAAGAAAATAAAAGAAAAATATTAAGAAATGGAAAACATATAAAGAATCAGAAAATATTGAAAGAAATGGGAAAATGATAAAAAATTATAAATAAGAAAGATGAAAAATAATTATTAGTTCTTGAACTAGGATGGAGCATCTCCCCCATGGCTAATCTTATGGATGCACATTTGGGAGATGGACTACATAATCCCCTCGTTATACACCACTAGTTTTCCATCTATCACTATTACTAATTTAATTAATGATGTGGTAGCACATCTAACATTGGTGATAGTCTCATTTAAATAATTCAGAGATGTATCTTTATCTAGACTTAAAGGTATTTCCATTTTGGATGATCCACATGTGTTTGCTTCTTCTTCTTGATTTTCTATATTAATTCTTGAGTCTCCATGTTTAATATCCTCTTTTGATGTATAATCAAAGTGTAAGATATATATGTCTAAGTCCTTTGTTTAGTTCACTTTCTTAAGTCTATAATTAATAAGTGAATTAGTTACCTCCATGCATCTTTAAAACAATTTTATATTCTCATTTTCAAGCCACTGGGTGTCTTCTGGTTTAGTGGCTACTACGTAGATTGGTTTTTGCTCATACACTTTCTTCTAAACTTTGTTGTGGGCTATGCTAATATTTTTAATTTTCAGCCCACAATTGCACCATTTCCTATTAGTAATGATGCATGGATTCTTTTGTCTCTCCATAGTGATAGGTTCATCATTTTTGTAAGGTATTGGAGTAATAATGGATGTTGGCCTTTGCCTAAGATTGAAGGACATTGGTTGTGAGAGGAAGGGTGTTGCACTTGATTTGAATTGTGCTAGTTTAGATGAGTTAGTAGGTCCACAAGTGTTATGATTATGTGTGGGAATTTTCCTAAACAAAGGGTGTTTTCAGGATTGTGGTGAAGATCTATTGGCACTATCATTTCTATGTATGTTTATAGCACAAGTGGAATTCTTTCATTGATGTTGTGGTGATGAAGCTTCCTATGTTATTGGAGGTTACATATGTTAGAGGTGAGTATGAGAATATTAAGGATATGATGAAGGGTGAGAGGTGTGAGGTGGTGATCTCATATAAGATGTTGCATGTTGATGATATTTGGGAGAGAAACAGTAGTGATTTAAGGTAGAGGAAGTGGAACTAGTCAATGAAATAGGTTGTTGAAAATAATATCCATGTGGGTTCAATTGGTAGTAAGGATAATGTTGGTTTGATGATGGCCTTCCCCATGATTGTGGGTTTTGCCACTACATTGGATGATAGTATTGAGACTGGTAAGAAGTCCAAATAGCATGATATGGTTGGTTGTATGACTATCTATAATTACCTTGTGAGAAAGGTAATTTCCTAGGCATTTTCTTTTGTACAAACTTTGGGTTCAATTCAAAAGCCCAATACTCATGTAGATGTAACATGACTAGGAAATAGCCCTTCAAATGGTCACATATGCAGATGTAACATTCACCATCTTTTTCAATGGTTGAGTCTATGGCCTCTTCTTCTACAATCATTTCCCTTTTCTATCAATCAATGTTCTTACCTTTCTCTTGGTCCCTTTTCCTCCTTTTGTTGTGGGCACTTGATTTTTTTTATGTTACTCTCCCCTCTACGATTTCTATGCAAGTTATAACTTTCTCATTTATCCATTTGGACATCTTATCTAGCTTTGCTTCAAGCTCATCGATAGAATGTACTGACAAGGTTTGTTGTAAAATTACCTCATCAAGAGTTGCCTCTTTTTCCTCATCATAGATATGTACCCTCTTCTTTTGAAGAATTAGGTCCTAGTGATATTTCTCAACATTTTCTTGTTTACATAGATCTCCTTCTTCTTTTTGTCACATGCTTGATTATCCTTTGGATCTAATGGGTTCCTAGTTTATATAATTGACCTTGAGCATACATCCTAAGAATCTCTCTTGTTTGACTATGAAGCCCATCTATGATATGAAAAAGTTTCTCTTCTTGAGAGAAACCATGGCTTGGGCATCTATTTAGTAGAGAATAGTATCTATCTAGAGCCATATCCAATTATTCATGTTTCTCTTGCTTTAATCCTTGGATTTTTTTCCTTAGGTTGGACACCCTTTCATAGGTTTGGTATTTCTCATTGAAGAGTTCCAACATTATGAACCACCAATGGATTGAATTTGGTTTCAATGATCTATACCACACCTTTGCATTGTTTCTTAGTGTCCTAAGAAAGAGCTTAATATTTTTCCATCCACTTTCAATATTTTGTAAAACATAGGCATCATGGAAAACTTGCACATGATGATGTGGATAAAAATTATAGCCTCCCACAAATTTATGGATGTTATTCATATCATGCCTTTTGATGCAACTTTCCTTGTAATTCCTATGGGGTATTTTAACTACCTCTGTGATCTACATCATGCTTTTAATGGCCAACAAGGATTCACTATCATCTGACATGTCATGGTGAAAACTTCTATTTCTATTTGTCTTATTGTGATGATTTTCCTATGTTCATTTTGATATCTTTGATTTTCCCTTGGGTTTGATTTATATTCTTATTTCAACCCCATAGTGAAGCTTGGTCTCTATACCTATGTTCATCTTCGTCAAAACTAGATGTTGAAGAGGAAGAGAAAGAGGAAGATGAGGAACTGGGAGAGTCACCATGGCTTCTATAGTGTTTACCATGGTCCCTGTATGTATCGTTTCTAGATTTTGAGAAGGCCCTAGGCCCTAAGGCTTCCCCTAGTCTAGGACTTACTTTATATTCTTTAGGATTGTCTACCTTAGGTGAATGTAGTCCTTGAGTGTAATTAGGATGATTATGAACATATGAAACCCCTACATGAGGTTCATGAATCCAATTTTCTTCAATATATATCTCATTAGTTCTCCAATGAATGTTATCTTCATATGATGCATTATTTTTTCCTTGTAAAAGAGACATTATTATTAGTTAATGATGTGTGTGATTTCATATTTTCTAAAAGATAAATCATTAATGTGTTTACAACGATCATGTATGATATAACTAATCTAGATAACTAACACCATCCCTAGCAACAGTGCCAATGATGAGTGGTGAGGTACCTCTACGTCCAACCATACAAATCATAAGAATTCACACAAAATTTGATCAAATTCCATGGATGGAACTACTTGTGGCATCTAGATTATTATTGATCGTAGTTTGCTATCTTTCCACTTGGACTAGTGGTAGCTTTGTCATGTATGTTTTAGTCCAAAGTAAGACATGATTCTTTATGTTGTTTCAGCCTTATGCTACTCCCAATGATAATAATGAAATCATTTTTTAAAACTAATTAATAGTGGAAAGTAAATTCTAAACTAGCCTATAGGTGATGAGTGTTTGTTCTCAGCTTGTTGTACGTGCTTTGAACCCACATATCCACTACTAGGATTACCAGGCACTATGCTATTGGGCAAACCAAGCAATAACATTGTTGGGATTACCAAGTGAATACGTGTTTACACTTGAAACTAGTCGTGCTCATTCACTAATTCATTAATATGCATGAAAAAGTAAATATTAACTAAGTACATGAAACATAAATTGCATGGAAAGTAAGTTTAACCTAAGTCAAAGTGCTACAATGAACAAGAATCAATCTCAATCTTATTTCCATTCATGACATGTGTCCAAGTACATTTCCACTTGAATAATATTCTATACAACTAACTTAGATCCACACTGTGGGCACTCACTGATTGTTCTCTAAGACTACAAAATAAAACTAGAAGAGTTCAACTACTCTATTGACAAAAGAATACTAATACACAATGGGAGCATGCATATTTATAGACTTTATTGTGGATTTGCATTGATAGGACCTCATAAATGTAAAAAATGCTATGTCGACATGGCCCTATCAATAGGGAACACCACACTAATGAGGTTGCATTGACAGGAATCTATCAACATAACACTTTGGCATTTCATCATTTATTATATGTCTTTTCCAAGTCAACGAGGATCAAAGGTAGATTTTATCTATGTTTTTTGAGTTTCTTCATCAATTATTGTATAAAAAAAATAGCCTTTATAGTAGATCTTCTTGGCATAAATCCAAGATGATTTTTTAATACTATTGATTCAAGTCTAAGACACTACTCTATGACTCTCTCCCAAAGATTCATAGTATGACCCATTATCTTAATCCCTCTATAGTTTGTATAATTTTATACATCTCCTTTATTTTTATAGATGGTGATAAAGTTGAATTTCTTCATAATATGACACTGTAGCAATGACATTATATCAACAATTTCATTAATATGATGTCACCACTCATGCTACATCATCATTGATACAATGTCTCAAGATGTGTGCACTCCTATAAATACAACACTTGGTCATGTAATCCAATAAATTTTCATTTCAACACTTAAGGAAATTTTTGCAATTTCATTTCATAATTGTAGTAGAGAGTGAATGCCCATAGTGTGATGTTAGACAGTTGACTGGAGTCTTTATTCAAGTAAGTTATACTTGGACACAATTTATGCATGGAAATAATGATCAAAGCTTCATTGTAGCATTACTTACTTTTCTTTATGTTCACTTAGAATAATTTCCTTGTTTTATTAGTTAACACTTTACTTTTCCAAGTATTTTACTTTACATGCTTCATTAGTAAAAGCAAAATGGGTACAACTAGTTTCAAGAATGAAGTGTAGTTATTTGATAATCCAATAGTGGCATTCCTTGATTCTCTTAGTAGTAATCCCACTTGGTAATCCAAACATTAACTACATGAGTCCAAGACATGAATGGTAAAGTAGGATTAGATACCTATCACCTTAGAAATTAATAGATTCTTACTTCCATATTACTTAGACTTAGGATTAAGTTTCATTTTCAATCATGTTTATAGCTAGGTGTTATTTGAGCCTTAAAACATCAATTATCATATGCCTCACTAAGAGCTAATCCATAGAATAGAACTTCACTTGCTCAAGGTGGAAAAATAGTGAACATGAACTTAAACTTAATTACTAGCATAATAACATTGTTCATCTATAGATTATGGTCAAGTTGCACATGAACACTTGTAACTTATATGGTTGAGTGTTGGGTTTTCCACCACTAATCATTGGCACCATTGCCAGGGATGTGTCGATGTGTGCTAAGTAATTGATTTTAAAATTTTCATTGTATCAATAAATCTAACATCAACTTTCATATCATTAAAAAATTTTTAATAACACACACTTAAGTAAGCATCATAGTTATAACATGGCTTCAACTGAAGATAAACTATCACCTACCGAACAGATGAAAAGGGGAAATGAAAAAGTAAATGACAATGAAGACTAGAGTATGTTGATGCATACAAGAATCTCATATGCTGACAATTACCCTTACTATCCTAATTTCACCTTCATCATTCACCAAGAAGAATAGTTAAGCTAGAGAAATTTACAGGGCAACATTTTTCTGTCTCTTGAGTGTTCAGCACCTACAATGCTTCAAATAACTTAAAGGGGGATCAATCTAAGCCATGTGCAAGAAGTGTACCATGTGACCAAAGACATGACAAGACTCTACCAATCCACAAAGCCACAAGTGTTGAGGGATGTGTTGCAACAAAAAATATTGGTCACTAGAAAGCCAAGGATTCTCAGCCATGAACAATGTCAATGCCTAATCCTTAGGCCTATGAGCAAAAATGGAATTCATTGTGCCTTGGATAGTTTGGTAGATCACCGAGGGACTTAAGGGATTGAAAATGAGGTTGTAAAATAGTCTAAAAATTGTAGATTTTAAAATCCAAAATGAATAAAAATTGTACACAAAATGAAACTCTAAACTTTATTGAATGAATAAAGAATGAGTTTAGAAACTTGTACAAAAGCTCTTGTAGGAGAAACAAAAGAGGGCTCACTTGGGTAGGGGTTCAAATTTTGTTGAAGAAGATAGAATTTGCTCCATGATCTAGATGCTCAACCACTCCCAGTGTCTTTGAACCTCCTTTGTTGCTACTCAAAATCTACAATGTCTACTAGGGTTGAGAAATGTGAAGGATTGAAGCTGTTAAAATGCTCCATGCTAGAATTTGGAGATCTGAAGTAGGCATTGTTGACACTCCAAGCTCAAAAATCCAAAGGGAAGTAACATGGATAATAGGGCTATAATGATTCTATACTAGCAAGCCCCAAGAAGTTCTATTTCTACTAGGAATTAAGAGCTCTTGAATGCCCAAGATGCCAAATGTTTAAAAATGCCAAAGTGTGTGCAATTACCAAGAGTTTAGAACCTTGAAATGGTGTTGGGGTTTTGGTTTTATAATTTTTGGCCATGATTTTGGCTGTAAATAGTTGATAGATTAGGTTGGAAATTTTTTCCATGTTCAATGGGGTTGGTGTCCAAATTCCAAGGGGGTTACCACATATGGAAAGTGTTATACCCCCATGGCCATTCTATTTACCAAAAATAGTAATGGAGGTGTACCTTCCACATTGGCTTTACTCCATCCATGCTGGGCCTTCAACCTTCCAAGCTGGCATTACAAGGTTTTTGCTGGGGTTGATGCAACATTGAAATCTTGGTCATATTGCTTCTACACTAGTGAGGAGGTGTCAATGTTGGGGGAATGAGAGATCAAAATGGGAGTAAAGGTTAACCCCTTCTACACTGAGCATCACCCCCTCTCTACACTAGGGGTAGATGAGGTCCATCCCCCACACCCCTCCATGCTAGTTTTGATGCCTCCACACTAGGAGTAGATGGCCCACATTCCTCCATGCTAGGAATAGGTGAGATTTACTCCTTATAAGAGTTTTTTAGCATAGAAAAGTGTATACCTCCCATAAAACCCATCAAATTATCATTTTTGGCATCCCAAAAGGCATCTTGACCCTCCCAAGCCCAAATCTAGACACTAGGTGACTCTTTTGACTTGGGGAATGAGGCTTTGGTCACTTATGACACATTTTCCAGCCCCAAATGTATGAAATATATGAGACTACCTATTATGTATTACAATATTCACATTTACAATTAAGTTAGCCTTAGGTTTCATGGGATGGGGTTACAAAGGTTACAACATGTAGATTTGATGGTGTTTCATTGGCCCTTCTTTGTTGGTATCTAGAGGATTGACCCGAGAGGCATCGACAAAGAATATAAAACACCATTACAGGTCCACCATCAACATTCCCTCTCTGCATTTGATCTAGTCATGTTGAAACATGCTAAAGAGTGCTTGTAATGATGGGATAAGGTTATGATGAGATGGTTGTAATGGTTATTAGGGAGATGGTCAATGCATTCCAAGTGTTGTCATCATGGCTATAGCTTGACATTGACATGTTTTGAAGTGTTGGTTGCTTAGCAAATGCATTTGAGGATCTAATCACTTTGCTCCAAGATTTCTTTGGCCATTGGGCTTTGAGGCTTCATTGATCATTCAACTTCTTGGCAATTTTCTTTTCCATTTAGGTTTTTTTTTATGGGGTGAAACCTTCATTGGGTTTCATTGTCAAGGCCAATTTAATATAATTTTCCAATTGAATGAGTTGTGTTACACTTAATAAACTTGGTTTTCCCATCAAACTAGTTGTGTTCAATGGACTTAATAGTTTTTCCACTAAAAAATCTATGTTACATTCAACTAGACTTAAGGATGAAGCATGATGAAGAGATATCATATGGCTATAGCGAATGAGTGTCATCATAGGTCATCATTGTTACTTTGGGTATGGAAGGTCACAATCAGGCTATGGGGCGGGGTTCAAGAAGTAGTGCTAGATGGAGGGAAATGGTACAAGCACCTTTGACATAGTAGGAAAAGCTCACCAAATCTTGCATATCAAGGTCACTTAGTGGTTTTTTGTCGTAATGAATTGCATCATTGCGATGGCGCTAGGCTTCATCCTACAAACAAAACTCCAAGAAAATAAGAAAACCAAGTAAATAGAACATGTTATAACATTACAATGCATACATGCCACATAGAATAATAAGAAAAAGCTACCTAGGTCACCAATGTTTCTATTTTAAGACCCTGGCAAGCCATGATACTAGTTTAAGGCATTGGTGGACCGTTGTGCGAGTTTAAGACCTCAATAGGTTGTATTGCCGATTTAAGGCCTTGACAAGCCATGGTAAAGAAAGCTTAGTTATTGATGATCATTGATGTTGTGGGTACTATAGGTTACATGTAGGTCACATGTAATAAGGCTTTAGATAGGAATGGCTAACCGAATTGACCAACTCATTCTCATCCATATTTATGATCTTGAATGCTCCATTACCGTAGGCTATGATAACAAGGAAGACCTCTTTCCAATTGGCTGAGAATTTATCTGCATACTCGTAGATGAATTTGAGGACCAGGACATCTTCCTTAATCTTATAATTTCTTAAGTTATGGTCATGTTGCCATTTCTACCTCTCTTGATAGTGCTCAACGTGAGCAACTACTTCCATGTGTTGCTCCTCCATTGAGTCCAAGTTTGCTGTCTGTAACTCCTTACTCTACCCGTCATTGATGAAGTTGGTTAGGACTACTCAAAGTAATGGTAGATGCAATTCAAGAGGTAAAACAACTTCATAACCATAAACCAAGCTATAAGGTGTAACACTAGTTGTCATACAGTAAGTTATATAATAAGCCCAAAGTGCATGAATAAGCCGCTCATGTCATTTACACTTACTATTATTGAGCATCTTCCTTAGCAAGTTGATGATGTCTTTGTTGCTTGCTTCTGCTTATTCATTGGCATGAGGGGAATAAGGCAATGAGAAAGAATGCTTAATGGCTAGGTCATTACAGAAATCCTTTGTTTCTTGGCTACTAAATTATGATCCATTGTCTATAACTATGGTCATGGGTATGCCAAAATGGGCTACAATGTTATCCAAGATAAATTTATAGACTTTTTCAAGCATATTTTTCCTTAGGGGAATAGCTTCAACCCAATTAGTAAAGTATTTGGTTACAATGATTATGATGCTAGGCCCTATAGAATACTTAGGTGTTATAGGCCCAATGATATCCAACCCCTATCATTGAAATGGTCAAGTTATCTGAGTGGTATGAAACTCAGTTGATGATACATGTATAAGGGTTCTATGTTGTTGGCACATGTCATAGTGCTTAACCTTCTGTAGGAGATCGCTTTCCATATAGGGAAAGTAGTAGCCTAACCATCTAATCTTAGTGGTCATAGCTCTTGGTCCTATATGTCTTCCACAAAAACCCTCATGAACCTACTCTAGGACTATTCTAGCTTTGCTTTTACCTAAGTAGTTTAGCAATATGTCATCATAGGACCATTAACATAATGTGTTATTTCCTATGATGACATATTACTTTGATCCTTTACATATAGCATCCTTTTGAGTAATAGTTATGCCTCATGAAGATTCACCATGCATAAGATAAAAGTTGATATCATCATACCACTTCCTGGCAGGAGTAGTATGAACAAAGGTATCCTTAGTATTCTACATTATGGGAATAACACAATTCATAGTTAAGATGGACAACTTACTAAACACATTTGGCATCACACCAAGGGCTAACATTGCAATTGTATTAGCTATGGCATTCTCATTTTGGGGTATGTGCTAGATACCAACATCTATTAGTTGTTGTAACAATTGCTTCCCTAGGTCACAGTAAGGTTGTAAATGTTTGTATTTACATGCATAGACCTTGGTTACTTGGTTAACCATAAGTTGGAAATAATCTTTAATTGTTAAGCCTCTAATTACTAAGTCACAAGCTACCATAATCCCTTTGATCCAATCCTCATACTCTACTATGTTGTTGATAAGTGGAAATTCAAAATGATAGGTGAAAGATCATATTTCACTAGATGGAAATGTTATCATGGCAATGGTACTAGCCCCATGGTCAATTAAAGCTCTATCAAAGTACATGACTAACTCATAACCCTCAGGTACTTGGCTACCAGTGTTAATGTTCTCATTAGAAAACTCAGGATCTATGATCACGTGGTCATCAATAGGTAATATCATGAGTTATACAGCTATAATTAGACCTTTCATTGAGAATTGAAAGATGTAATGAAGGTCAAACTCATGGTTATAGCTTTTCATCAGGCTATGTAACTACTTTTGTAGATGTTGTTCATTATGGATTTGAGTACATTATCTTTGAAAATGATGTTGACTTGGCTCTTGAAGAGGTAGTTTCTCCACTTCTTCAATGAGAAGACTAGTGCTAGATAATACTTCTCCACTTTAATGTATTAGTCTCGTTGGCAACTAATGCATGGCTAATTTAGTATACTGGCATCTATGCTCCATCATCATGTTTCTAACAAAGTAGAGAGGCAATGGAAATGTTAGAGATGGTAAGGTAGATGTAAAATGGTTTACCCTATTGTGGAGGATAGGTTGTTGGTAGTTGTGACAACTCTTGCTTAAGGTTTTCAAAGGTGTCTTAGCATTGAGTTTTTCACTCATAGTGAATCCATTTTTTAAGAAAGTGTTACATGGAATGTAACTTATCTGTAAGTCTAGTGATAAACCTAAGAATAAATTGTAATATGCCTTATAATCCTTAAAGTTCCTTAAGGCTAGTAGGCACTAGTAATTTTGATATGGCCTTAACCTTAATAGGATCGACATGTGTCCATGCTTTAGATACTACAAAGCCCAACATCTTACTGGTCTTGACACTGAGGACACATTTCTTGGGATTGACCCTAAGTTGATAGTTGAGGCACTGTTTAAGCATAAGATCTAGGTCATTAGCATAGTCATTGGCCACTTTGGATTTAATGGATATAGCATCTATGTAATCATTGAGAAAACCCAACATGTAATCACTAAAGATGTAGGTCATGGCTTGTTAATAGATTGCTCCTGTGTTCTTAATGCCAAAGGACATCATGGGATAGCAAATGGTACCCCAAGAGGTCATGAAAGTTATGCTAAGTTGATGCACTAGGTTAATCCAAATTTGTTTGTATCCCAAAAATCCATCCATAAAGGACAACAAGGCATGTCTAGTCATAGTATCGATTAGTTGATCAATACTAGGTAGAGGGAAGTCATCCTTGATAGTCTCTTTATTTAGGTATCAAAAATCAATGAAAATACAAATACTCCCATTTTTCTTAGGGACTATCACTATGTTGGACATCCATTCCATGTAGTCAATAGCTCAGATGAAACCTTCTTGGTAGAGTTTTGATATTTCATCATGGACTGCCAAGCACAACTTGGGTCTAATCTTGTATACTTTTTACTTAATTAATCTAATCCTATGGTCTAGTATGATGTTTTTTTGTACTAGATGTCATTCTATTCTTAGAATATCTTCATATGGCTAAGTGAAAGCCTTAATATTGCCTTGTAGGACCTTAATGATGTCTTGAACCTGTTGATGCTCTAGTGAGGAACTTAGTTTAAGGGTTTTCTCCTCATCACTAAGTGTTATGATAAGAACCTCAACCAAAGGATCTTTGATTATGTCTCCTACCTTTAAGTCAAGGGGTTTGACTAGGTTTTTAGGCCATTCTAGAGGTTTATTAATAGAGGCTATGTGGTCAATAAGACTCTCAAGCTCAGGATCTAGGAAATCAAGGTCAATATACCATTCTACCCCACCATGGGGTCCATGTAGGCATAAAGGCAAACTAATCTACTTTGAGGTACTTTTACTTTAATCCTACATGCCAACCAAAATCATATTAAGTGGAACTTGGGTAAAATCAAATAGGCAATGCTAAAATGCTATAAAATTATGTAAATACATGCTATTCTAATGCAACAAAGGTCATCCAAGGCTATAAACAGAGTAAAAATAAGCAAATAAGATGTAGTAAGGGCCAAATAAAGGATCACTAATGGTCCAAAAAAGGTCAAACAAAGGAAAGTATGGCTACACATGGTCAACAAAGGTTATGGTTTTGCTAGTTTAAAGCCTTAGAGGGCCATGATGCGAGTTTAAGGTCATAGTAAGCCATGGTCAATGGTGTCAAATGATGGTCATGGAAGGTCAAACCCCACCATTCAATACCAATCAAAGGCTAAAAAATGCTATATAAGACTATAGTATAGAGAATAAATGGCTAACATATTGAGATAGGAAGTAGTAGTGAGGCTAAACATGGTCAAGAATGCACAATAGATCATGATATGATAAGGCAAGGCCAAATGAGGCAAATTGGAACACATATGATGAATCTTAGTCAAAATGTGATAAAAAAGGATTAGATTATACTAGTTTTAGACCTTAATAGGCCATTTTTTGAGGTTACAAGGATCATAAGCTAATTTGGGAATCAATCAGCACTATTTGGGCCTAACAATCAAGGGTTTTAAGTCTTTCACGCTGGATCCTCCCCCTATTTTCATGCTAGCTAATGTGGAAGAGGTGGCTCCTAGTATAGAGGAAATATCTAGAGGATTTTCAAGGATTATTTTAACTAATTTTTGACTTCTTGTGGCTTTTATGTTAGTGTAGATAACTAGGGAAGGTCATAGGGTACCTTTGACACCTATTTTCAATCTTTGAAACCTTCCTTTTAAGCCTAAAAATGTCTTCCATGATAATTCCACACTAGCCAACATGGAGCCAATGTGGAGACCAAGGAAAACATGTTTCATGTCATTCAAATGATCGAAATTGGGGTCTTAGGATCTTCCCAAGGTACTACAATGCTAGATCTATCAAAATTGATCATTTCGAAGGTCAAGAAAGGCCAAAAGGTAGGCCTTGAAGTCATACCCCCTATCTCCATGTTGGCCAACATGGAGGAGAGGGGATTCAACTTGGATGATTCAAATCTATGATATAATAGGGTCAAACAGCGTTACACAGGAAACTAGAACCAAGATCTGGCAATTGTGCATCCACTAGTTACATTTTGAGGTGATTTGGATGAGGTTTCAAGTGTTAAAAGTAGATTTGAAGTAGTATTCACATTGGATCCACACTAGTTAACATGGAGCATAGGTGGGGCTCTTGCTCTTTGATGTTAGAGTGGTCTAGATAGCACATCAATAGGTTTCCAGGTCCATAGGGCTGCAAACTATGATTTTGCAAGTTTTTGACTGATTTTGGTAATGTTTGAAGGCTATATAAGCTTATGAAAGATCATATCTAGGGGAATTACTCTAATGTGTAAGAAGGGAGTTGATAAGTTTTGAGGATCAAAATGAGGTCAAACAAGTGCAATCTTAAGGCTATGAGATCTTAGGCTTCCCTAGTGTAGGTTCTTGATCTCTTGGAATGTTGATTTGTTGTCTAAGGAAAAAAGGCTACTCTTTCATGCTATTCATCATAAAAGAAGGGATTCCTAGTGTGGAAGAATCATAGATCTCATATCTAGATCAATTTCAACAGTAATCAATCATGCATGTGTGCTCCTAGGATTCTCAGTGTCAAGAGTTAGGGTTTAGGATTGAAATTAGTTAATTTGAAGGGCTTTTGAGTGGTTTTATGGCTTACCTTCTTAATTCCACACTGGCTCCATGCTAGCCTATGTGGAACTACCTAGGAAGATCAAAAGGGATCAAAGTTTTGCTATGTTTAGTCCATTTCATAAGGTTTGAAGGCTCTATAGGGTGTTGATAAGGTTCTACGATGTATGCAAAGTCATCTAAAGATATTTTAAGGTCTTTACGAGCCCCAAATGAGCCCTCCTCTTAGTCTCCATGTTGGCTAACATGGAACCAGCTAGGAAGACTAAAGGAGATTATTTTTCATATATTTTAGATTAATTTTGGCTATGAATGTTAGTTCCAAGGTTTCTAGTATTGATAATCAAGGCCTAAGGTCAAAATTTATCAAATTCAAAGGTTTTTCAATGGGGTTTTGGCTTGCCCCCTTGGATCCACACTAGCTCCACATTGGCCAGCTTGGAACCAACTAAGATGACCTTAGGGGATTTCTTTTTGGCTATGTTTGATACATTTTTTAAAGTTTGAAGGCTCTAGAGGATGTTGACTTGGTTCTAAGATGCATGAAAGGTAATATAATGTCATTCTGAGGTGTTTATGAGCCCCAAATAATCCCCCCTCTAAGTTTCCACATTAGCTAGCATGGAACTAAATAAGAAGACTCTATAGATTGATTTTTGATCATATTTGATCATTTTAAGGAAGTATCATGACTCTTATAAGTGCTAGTAGGGTTTTAGGATAGGTATAAGGTAAGTTGACAATATTTTAGTGCATCTATGACCAGCCATGGGTCTCCTTAGCTGCATCCACACTAACCAATGTGGAAGAGAGGGGTGCTTAGTGTGTAGGCTAAGAAACTCATGAAAAATGATCATTTCTAATACTTTTCAACTTCCAAAGCCTATGGGAATGCTGGGTTGTCAACAGAAGTCTATTTGGAGGTAAATCTTGAGATTTTTGGCCATCCCCCCACCATCCACACTAGCTCTATGTTAGGCAATGTCGATAAACTTAGAGTCAAATTTTAGGCCACTTTTGATAAGGTTTTAAAGATATTAAGACTATAGAGTGTCAAGGGTCATTATTTGGTATTGAAATTGATTGGTTTGAAGGCTCCTAGGTAGCCATGAATTTATCCCCCCTTTTTCCCATGTTTGGTAGGGTGTCCTTAGTGTGGAAGGAAGGGGGTGATAACATTTTACCATTTTTTGACTAACTTTGTGATGTCTAAAGGCTCTGAGAAACTTTAGGAGGGTCTCAAGGTCACTAGGATAGGTTATTGGTTTATTTCTAGGTATGGAGAAGGTTGTACTACACACCCACATGGCATCCACACTAGCTCAATGTTGGCAAATATGGAGAGGGGGTTTCACTAGTGAGGAAAAGATTCAGGGATGGAAACCGACTCAAACATTGGCTACTATTGACTACCAAAGGTCATGGGAAAGTATATGGGTTGTTAAGGTAAAATGTATGGTCACTTAGGGCTTGAAGAAGGGTTTTAGGTCATACTTCCTAAGCCTCCATGTTGGCTCCATGCTAGGCAGCATGGAGGAGGGATTTACCAACATGGGGAAGCTAAGTCCAAAGGTTTCATGCACTTTTGACTAGGTTTGATGAGGTTTCAAGGTTACCAGGAGTGACTGGAGAGGTTCTAGGTCATGTGGGCTCACTCAAGGGGTCAAATATAGGCTTGATGGCCTTTGGGGAATAAGTTTGAATGTTACACCATGGCTCTATACTAGGATCCATGCTAAGTAGTGCTTCCCTAGCATGGAAGCTCAACATGGCTAAATTTTTCAAGACCTAACCCCCCTTTTGGAGCCTAGGGTTGGATGAGATGGGTTGTAGTTGCCCAAAATGGCAAGGGAGTTAGTGTGGAAGTATTTTAAGGCTATAGGGATTGGTATCCATCTAGCTCCATGCTACCTAGCATGGATACAAGGATGGATGGGTTGTGGTAGAATTGTGGATGCTCTAAGGAGTCAATCCCCAATGGTGATGGAGTTTTTAATCATGCATGAGGGCATATGGTGGGCTCCACTACTCAAAATTTGAACATTTAAACTTAATCTTTTGTTTTCCACCATTCCTAGTGTAGGAAAGAATTTTTCCCCTTGTACTTCCAATGAAAAAAAATGAAAATGGAGGTTGAAGAGTGAATGTTTAGGTTTAGGCTTGACTTTTATGGTTGTTTTTTTTAAGCTTCAAGCACAAACTATAATTCTCCACCAGAGCACACTCCCTAAGGCTTTGTTAGAGATTATTGTAATTAATCACTATCCATCCTCAATGTGGAAGCACTAGAACTTCCTCCCATGCAGTGTAGAGGTTTTAGTTTCTTTAGTTTCCAAGCTTCTTCAATGTTGGTTCAACAATGATGAAGAAATGTGGATGCAGTAGCAAAATCCCAAAGATCTATGCCACTGATGAAGTAGCCAAGAACATCTCCTAGCTACCTAGGCTGATTACCATTCAAGAATCCTCCTCACTAACTCCCATGTATGTCATTCTTTGCTAATTTCTCTAGTTTCCTAGTTGTTCTTGTGCTTTTCTAGCTAGGAAAAGGTCGTTTTCTTTAGATATAATCAAAAGGGATTGATGTAATTGAATTTTAAAGGAATCCTACATCATATCTTGGTTTATTCTACATGGATATAAGGTTATTTTATTGTTCAATATTTGGTAGATTTTATTTGTAAAATAAGCTTTGTTTTTTCTATGTTTTTTCCTAAAATTTTGGTCATGGACCCATTTTTTCTTAGATCCAGATAGAAGGACTTATCAAAATTAAATTTTAACAAAATCCTACCCACTATTCTAGTGCATTTTATGGTGTTTTTAAGTTGGTTTGACCTTTTTGGATTCAATTCGTGGCTAAATTAACTTAGGTTTTAATAATTTTGCAGTTTTAAATGCTTTTTTAATGAAAAAAATAAAGCAAAGTTGTGGACTTTTCATTAAGGAAACGACTTAATTTTGGCAACATCTAAGGTTATGGGTTTTTATAGCTATGTTTAATCTTTACATCAATTATGGTTTCATTTGGTTTGGATTCATAACAAGGAAGTTATGGTTGTTCAATTAGGTTGTGTAATTAGGGTTCATGCCATTTTCATTCAATTTTATGAATTTTTCCTACATAAATGGTGTAGGTCTTGAATTTTTGTTAAACATAGATGTATAGGGCATGATTTATGCTTTCAAATAATGGTGGAATCACTCTGTTTGGAGCTTAAATGGATTTTTGATGAATTTTTTACCAACCCTATGTGGAAAGGGGTTTATGTTGACGGCTATGGTTGTGCAAATTTGGCTATGGATCATGTAAAATTAGTTACGTATTTTTGGTTGTACTAACTATGGCTGAAATCTTGTGATTTCAAGATTCCTTCAATGGTGAAATCACTGAAATTAAAGCTTTGATAGATGTTTTATGAATTTTTGACTATGGATGTGTTAATTAGGCTTAATTTTGGTTGTAGCAATTTAGCCCTTGGAGATGGATGTTATTGACATAGTTAGAGATTTCTCTTGCCAACTTCCATAACCTTGGGGATGTCTAGAGAAGTAAAATATGTTCTAAAGTTGGTTTCATGAGAAATAGAGATTTTTGCTACTTTTAGTAGGCTTTTTCTTATGGCCATTTTTTCTAGGTTTTAGCGCTTTTTCTAAATTAATGCATGGTTTGGACAAAGGAATAATTTTGGCTATGATGTTTGGGCTACAATATTTTCACTACAATGTCTTGGCCATAAAGGTTTAATGGCTATGAAGGTTATAAACTAGATATTGTTGAATCTCTAAAAAAATTTTGATAAACACTTTAGAGTTTTTTACAAGGACTAATTTCATCCCTAACTAAGGTGTTTTATGAAATTCATAAGAAAATTATAACCATTGAAACATGATCCTAACAATGCTTATGTGTTCCCCCTATAGGATCATGCTAAAGCTCATTCTCATCATGGTCAAGTTGGTCAGCATCCTATGTTGTATCAACCAACCGAAGGCCAACACCCCTCTCCTTAACATGGGCCTAGAGAAGGGGTCACTATGGTTTCATCCAGGGATAAGGGAATTCCTTACCTACCTTCTATAGAACATTAGTATGATGATGTGGTCACACTTGTTTGCAAAATTCATTAGGATCATAATGGAGACCCTACTACGTAGGTCTATGCATTTGGTTTCTTGGTTCATAACTGATAATCTAGAGACTCAGGCAACAAGAGAGATAGCAAAGATGAAGGATACCATCAATGCTCATTACCTTTCAGACATCTAAAAGATGCCAAAGTATTCTCGATACAACATCAATAATACTCTAATAGTGGCACAAAGAGCTCACTCCATATTCCAGAATCCTTCAAGTACCATGTACCAATTACAGGGGCAAGCATGGATATTATAGGTTTTTACATTTTGGCTTTATTTAATTTTTTCATATTTCCTAACTTGTTAGTTTTACACATATCTTGCAAGTATAGGGATAACAAGAAAGGCCTAATCAAGAATGATCAAATCTTGGTGGTAGCCCACACCATGTTGAGCGAATTCACAAAAGGCCCCAAGATCATACATGTTATTTTCAAACAGCTAGGGTGTAACTTTGATGAATACCCTACTAGATTTTATCCCTTTTATAAGAAGTTTATGGTTGCAAAAATAGTGCACAGGTAGTGTGTGGCACCCAAGATCATCATAGATGTGGGCATTACTACTAGGAGCCCTGCATGAGCTTCATAGAGCAATAAGAAGAAAGGTAAGAAAAAGAATGATTTTCTATATTACATCTAAGGTTTTATGGCTATATGGATCTTAAGTATTCTATGGTCTAAATGTAGCTGTATAAATTCTATTTATTTCTGGCTTACAATACCATCCACTTCTACTAATGTCATTGTACCCCTCATTAGATTTTTTGTGGATACTCTCATCCTAAAGTTCGGTGAGGTGGGGCTAGCATAGAAGCGGTTGAGGGACAACCATCTAAGAACATTCAAACAAACATCATGCTTGCAAGTTTTCTCAAGGTCTATATGGTGCCTATTACTATTATCTCTTCTACAAAGATGTTTAACATCATTAACTCCTTTGACATAAGAGCTAATGTGTTCTTCACAACAGTGTGAGAAATACTAATTGTCATTACCATCAGTGAGGCTACCGTTCATGAATTATTTGGTGTTCCCACTAATGGAATAGCAATTTCCACCAAACCAATGAAGAAGGCTAGCCATTGCAAGGAAGTTGAGTGGTTTGATGCTAGCAAGGGCCACTTCGAGTTTGCTTTTGAGGGATACATAAACCTTGATGAAAGAGAATCATATTTCTTGTTTAGGTCTGAAGACTTTCCTAAATTATTATCACAAAATAATGTAATCAATATAACACAAAGATGGACCTTCAAGAAGGTCTTGATGGGGGGACTTGTTTTAACTAGGTTGCTTCCTTGGTTATTGGCCTCAAGGAGGAAATCTTGAAACTTTGCGAGGACGCCCCTATGACAATCCACATGCACTATGAATTTTTTGTAGGCTATCTAAAGAGGTTCATGGAATTCTTGGTGGTAAGGAGAAATAGATCATGGATGCACTAAGACCCAAAACAGCTCTCCAAGCCTTGGATAAAACATCTTTATCTAACTATGCAAGCTCAAAACCCACTGGAGGACATGGGAGATTCATTGTTTGTGACCACCAAGAACCTTAGTCTTAGTTGGTATGAATCACCTGACAACATGGGGGAGGCAAATCTTACTTTCCCAATGAACATCTAGAGAGCTTGATGGTTGCATATCGAGGCTAATGGGGTAGCCAAGGCCAATTTGAAATAGCCAGCAAAGAAAGCACCACCAACATCAAAGCCACCCTCTAAGCAAAGGATCATTTTTAAGATCCCCCAATTAGATCAAGCAGTCACAAGTATTCTTTAACTATGTTCTTAATGTTCTTAGCTATGTTATGTCCTATGGCTATATGTGCCAAATTTTCTAATGGATTATGGCTACAAGTTAGCTATAGAACTTAGCAGCTCAAGTTTCCACTATGGAAGAAGAACAAAGATACATAGAGGAGACACACAGACTTGCAAAGGAGGAGTGGAGGTGTATAACTACCATGATAGAGGAGGAACAAAGACATGTAGAGAGGCACTCTTGCAGTAAGATATGGATAATCTAGATGCCTTATTCAATAAGCCACTACCTAAAGAGCCTTCAATCAACATCTCTAATGATGATGATGAGGATGAGAATGAGAATATGAATGTGGATCCAAGTATGCTTATGCTTTACTCATTATTGCCTATGATTTTATGTTTAATTTATTAGTTCTTACTTGTCTACCATTTGTTATTTTTATCATAGTTTCTAAGCCACTAATAAAGGCCTCTACATTCACATTTCATATGAAACCATGGGTACATGTCTCAAATAAGATACAATTCATGCAAGGGATGGCAAAGGACATTGTCAATCAATTGGAAAAGATCATACCTAAGATTAGTAAGAACTATGTTTTACTATGCCTTAGTTATTTTACTATGAGTTATATTTTATGCTATAGCTACCTTTGATTGTATATCATGTTTATGGTTATATTTTTATTTTTTTAGTACCATCATTTGTGTGGGACTTGGCCCAAGACATGGAGTTTGACTCCTTGCCTAAGCTTTCTCTTAACACCCTACATATCCCCTTGAAGCTATATGAAACTATGACTAATCTTGTGTTTTCATGCACAAAATCTTCATGGAAGATTTATAGGTCCAACAAATCCCTATGAGAATAGGTTGTGGCCTTGAAGGAGGAAAATAAAAGACAACCTAATAGGATCTAGGATCTTGAGGATCACAAGGCCTTTGTAAAAGCCCAAGTGGCTAACTTAAGAAACATTTGGATCAAGGAGATCATGTGGGCCTAATATTGACACACCATCCATGACAAGGTTGCCCTCTCCTAGGAGTTCCATGAGCAGTAGATGTAGATGGACTTGATCTCCTAAAATACCGAAAATTGGAAGGATTATAGTGCTTAGGTCCTAGAGTGGAGTAAGACAAAAAAGGATCATAAGCAGAAGTATAAGGCTGATTGGGAGACATACATGAAGTGGTTGAAGAGGAAGATGACTAAATGGTAGAAAAGGAATATATTTATCTAGGACATTCAATTTGATAGTGCTTTTAACCTCTTCAAAAGAACTCTCATTGTGATTGAGTCTCCTACTCCTTAGATTACTACAGCTACAAATGAGGTCTCTAAAACTACAGTCTCATGGGAGTTTCCATCATGGATGGATGTAGATAGGACCAACATCTTCGTAGGCATCAATTTAGAGGATATTAACTAGGCCAACATGATAGAAGACTAGATTCTACAACGTTTAGAGACTGGCCTTCACCATCTTCTTTGAGAGTTTGTAGAGCCAAATTCTACACAATTTTGATGGATTTCATGTTTTATATTTTAAGTTTTAGTTTTGCATTTGTTTACGTCATGGTTCTAGTTATGTTGGTTGCTAATTGGTTGTATGTTGTTATGTCATAGGCACTACATGATGTTAGCAACCCTAGTGGTGTAGGTGGTGATGATGATGGTGCACCATCTCCTCCCCCTTCAAATGCCCCCTTGGCACCACTAGATGCATGATGTGACAAATTTTGTTGATTATTTTTGTTTATTTTATTTCATGTTGGACATTGTATGGCCCATATTGGCCAATTCTTGAGTTGTAGTCATTTTCACACTTATGGTTTATTGTTCTAATATTTATTCCACAAAGTGTGGCTATGGCTATATATATTATTTTAAAATATTTTAAATTTTAATTTCTGATTTTAGTTTTGGCTACATATGTTGTTGATGGCTTTACTACTTTAAGGTTTTACGGATTATAAACATTGTAAGCGAGGTTATGCTACTGATGGCTACATTGGCTATGTTAAAAATGCCTATAAGATTATGAATGGCCATAGGATAAGGATTACTTACTAGTTTTAAGCCATGGCAAGCCACATGTTTATCAGTAGTTTAAGGCCATGGCAAGCCATAGCATTAGTTTAAATTCTTAGCAAATTGTACTGCCAATTTAAAGTCTTACAAGACTATGGTACTGGTTTAAGGCCTAGGTAGGCTATAGGTTTGTGAGTTTTAGGCCATGGTAGGCCTTAGGCTTTTCTAGTTTTAGGCCATGGTGGGTCTTAGGTTTTTTTAGTTTTAGGCCATGGCAGGCCCTACGTTTTGCCAATTTTAGGCCATGGTGGGCCCTAGGTTTGCTAGTTTTAGGCCATGGTGAGCCCTAGGTTTTGCTAGCTTTAGGCCATGATGGGCCTTGAGTATTTCTAGTTTTAGGCCATGGCAGGCCCTAGGTTTTCTAGTTTTAGATCATGGTGGGCCCTAGGTTTTGCCAGTTTTAGACCATGGAAGGCCCTAGTTTCACCAGTTTTAGGCCATGGCAGGCCTTGTGTTTTGCTAGTTTTAGGCCATGGAAGGCCTTAGGTTTTGCTAGTTTTAGGTCATGATGGACCTTGGGTTTTGCCAGTTTTAGGCCATGTTATGTTCTTGTTAAAAGGAAAATTATATTTTTGGAAATTTTCTATTTTAAAGTTTTTATAGATTTTCTATTTTTAGGACATGTGCAAAAGTAAAGAAAAAAAAAGCTCTAATAAATGAATAAAAATGCAAATGAAAGTAAAAACTTAGGCTACATGCATAAAATAAAGTACATAAAAGAGTCATAACAAGTCAAGAAAGAAAAGTTAGGCTACATGGCTATTGGTGCATATTGTTATATGATTATAAGGACATGGGGTGGAAGGGTTAAGGTGTACTTCACTTGTGTAGACTCTTCCTACTCTTTGAAAGATTAGAAAATGTGTAAGATCTACTTTTCATAAGCTTTTATTCACCATATCCTTTACTAATGATGTTAAAAGGGGGCTCCTCTCATAGTGCATCTCACTACCCATCATTGTTATTATTATCTTTCTACTCTTTCTTAGGTCATTGAATTTCATGGTTCTACTCTATGTCTACGTTGTTAATAGCCAGGGGTAGCACATTATCATCATGAATGATGATCTCACCTCCCTCATAAAGAAGGTGAATCTCTTGGTGGATGGGTGAGGACATGGCTCACAACTAAACCAACCAAGATCTTCCCAAGATAAGATTAAACCCAAGCATCTCCTCCACCACTAAGAAATCCACAGTTGTGGAGAATTGTTTCCTTGTCACAAAATCCAAGGAGATAGATCTCTTAATAGCAATCTTTGATCTATTAAAGGACTTGAGAGTGGCTATTTATATGTGTTGTATTTTCTCTATTAATCCTAATCATTTAATGATGGTACATGGAATGACATTTGTTGTAGCCCCATCGTCTACATGCACTTGATGCACCTTAAACTACCCCACCCGAATCATGATGACAAGAGAATCTCTAGTTACTTTTCCATTTTGGGAGATGCTCTTGACCCAGCTATCACTAAACACTAGCGATGTTGACTTCTTTTTCATCAGTGAAGAAGGAAACATTATAGCATGGATGAATTCCTCATTAGTAGGGATGTCCTCAGTAATGAAAATAGAAGTCAACATCTTGACTAGTGCTTTGTGATGTGTAGTGGAAGTTATGATCAAGTCGTATAGGTTCAAAGTTGTATTTTTCTATTTGAGGAACTATTTAACATGTTCCATCACATTAACAAATTTTTTATCATTGACCATGGGCTTGTCACCCCATTTGTACTTCACTTCCTTCATGCACCCCAAAATATAAACTTTTGCTTTAGGCGTTTGCTATTGGGATCTCTCCTCTTTCTTATGATTTTGGAACTTGGGATCCTCCTATGCCTTTTTGGTTGAGGCTAGTTGGGTAGAGGATGTCATGGGCATAGATGATATGAAAGTGAGCTTCAGTGGAGAAACTTCCTTCCATGCCTCAGCCTGCTTGTCACCCATGTTATTATGCTTTTGTTAATGCTTCTTCCTCTACTTAGTTAAAGCCTTTTGGTTGTCAGTCATTGGTTATGAGGAACAGGGTATAGTATTGGCCATCACTAGAGGTTGTTGCATGGTTATGTCAATTAGTTAGGCTATGGTTGGTTTGGTTGTAGTGGGCTGGGGCACCCTGATAACAAAAGGTTTCCTCAGAGGTAGTTGTGGTGGTCCTCTCATGACAAAGGGGGATCTTAAGCTAGTGGAAGTTGAAGAAAATATTTCATCATGAAGGGCTATCCAAATCACAAATGGTTCTCTCACAAGTATCTAAGTTTCATCTATGTTGAACTCCAATATAATGTATGCAATGTTGTTGGCATTCAATATGTCTTTATACACTTACATCTATTGGTTCTATGGTCAAATAGGGTTGGATGAATCTAGAACCAGCTCTCCCCTATCTATCATCTTCTCCATGTCATCCTTCAATGCAAGGCAAAAGTCTATGCCATGACAAGGTAGTTGGTGATAGTGGAAAAAGTGGTCTAACATAAAATATTTAGGTAGTTTTGGATCACCTTTTTTTTCTCTAGTGGGATCTTTGGCTATCTCAGATAGCCTATCATGATTTTTTGGGAAGCTTCAGTCATCTACTTGTATTAAATGCACCCACATTTCAATAGTTGGTCAACTAGCTTCGATGGTTTTAATGGTAGCTAGTATATTTAGACCTATCCTTCCTTTCAAAGTTGGGTCTAGTTGTTGTTGATGTGATAGTCCCATAGGTTGATGGGTGGTTATCTTGATTATTAGTAAGGGCTTTAGGTGGGTTGGTCCTTGGCCTTTGGTTAGTGATCTTGGTCTCTTTGGTTACTATTGCTACAACCACATTGTTTTGTTTATTCTTCTCCTTGTCCCTTCATGTGTGTTGGTTTTTGGATGCCATGTAGGTTGGTTCAAGATTAGCCTCTATGGAATACTCTATGTTCTTTGTCTAGGAAAACACTTAACTAAGTGCCCATGGGTCAAGATAGTATAGCTTGGACTTAATAAAATCATTGGCTGCCCTTTTGAATGTAGCCAAAAGGTGGATTTTGGCTTAGGCTTTGGTATTTCATTTAGTAGAATATTCCACCATTGGATAAACTTCCACACTGGCTCAAGGGGTTCATGCTTGACCTTTATTAGTTGGTCAAGTGTAGTAATGGGCTTCAAGTTGTACTTGAAGCAGTTAACGAATTGGGCTATAAGGTCTTCAAGGAAGGATATGGACCTTCTAGGTAGGACATGGTTCCAATCAAGCACTATCCTAGTCAAGGACATAGGGAATATTCTCATTATGGTGTGTAACCATGGTTGCAATAGCAAGCACTTAGATTGGAAAGTTATAAGGTGAGAGTTGGTGATGGGACATGATATCGCATCACCCGCGATATCGCGTAC
The DNA here is from genome assembly GCA_015680685.1 of Gnetum montanum. Classification (NCBI taxonomy): domain Eukaryota; kingdom Viridiplantae; phylum Streptophyta; class Gnetopsida; order Gnetales; family Gnetaceae; genus Gnetum; species Gnetum montanum. The sequence continues at coordinate 272,861 of MNCI01027637.1, forward strand.
ACGATATTGCATCTTTCCCTGCGATATCGCGTACGCGATATCACAGTGTGTCATCAAATCTATAAATAAGAGGCAGCTCTCCCTTGTTCTGAAGTTTAGGACTAAACCATAGTGAAACTCTAGCAATTTTACCTCTTTAGAGATAGAATATTTTCCATGTGCCCGTAGTAGGAGCTCCAAAGTGAACGGATCTTTATTCGAGCAAATATTATACCTGAACACATGTTTGTGTACGGCAATAAAGACAAACTTCTTGGATAAATCTTGTAGTGCATGGAATAGGCTAAATAGGATTTTATTTATTGTTTATCATTTAAATACTTTATTAATTGATTAAATATCTCTCAACCCTTCTCTCCTAGTTAAGTGCATTTAGTATGACTGCTTCAAGCACGTACGTTACACTTGGTAATCCCAGCAATGAATAGCATTTGGTAAGCCCAAAGGTTGCATTGGTTTAGGGTGTGAATGGTAAGTGGGAATGGATACTGATGCTAGGTTAATTAAGGCTTACTTAGTTAGTTAAAGTTAGTTAATTAGTCTCTTCACCCTTCACCTCATTAGCATAGGAGATAAAACAGAAAAGATATAAAAACCATATACCTCAGACTTACTTAACCATACAACCGTGACAAATACGAGTAAGTCTAGGAAGACAATGAATGATTAACCTTAAGTGTTACATAAGGCGTGTAGGCACTTAGTCTACAGATTTCAATCGGATTGCACGTGTAATGCTCGTATTCATATGGTTGAGTGTAGGGGTACCTCGCCACTCATCATTGGTGCTGTTGTCGGGGACTAAGTGTTTGTGCGCTAAGTAGAACATAGGAAATCACTCACATCGTTGGGAGCTTAAATGAACCTTAGGGTTAATTAAACAAAAAATTATATAATGGTTAATTAGCACACCGAATAAGAAACAATGTCTTCTTCTTCTAACAAAAGCACTTCACCACCTAGGGATCATACAAGAAACAGTTACCAATCTAACACACATAACCAAAATCAGCTAGTTCCTCAGGAATTCAGTGTGATATATATTCATCCTGATGAGTATATATCCAAATTTACTTTTATCCTCCATCAAGATGAACAACTACGTTGGCATGATTTGCAAGGTAACATAGTGTTACCTCCAAATCATGCAGTCCCCAACATGCTTCTTTGTGCCCTTGCATGAATTGACATGACATAGCTATATGTTGAATACGTTGCAGAAGATTATAACATAAGGGATTACCATCCCATAGAAGTGCAACGTCAACGGGACTTTCGGCAGGAGATCTATCACACATTGTTGAAGGGAAAAGGCCCCCGTAACGCTTCATCCATTATAAGAGAAGTTAAGGGTGGTGAACTTATTCTCATATGTTCTCCACAAGACAATGTTCCCCCTCCTAAAAATAGTGAGGAGGTGGGGTATCAAAACCTACGCTCCATAATACACAACTTGGGTTCTAATTCCTATGAACACCAAGTGTTCAACTAGGGAACACAGACACATGACAAGGGTGATCATTCTGATCGTCATCATGATCGGGGCAGGGATGACCGAAGAGAAGGTAGGAGACATCGCCATGGCGATGGATCTCCTTCTTCTTCCCCTTCATCACATCATTCATCCTCTCCTTCCACATCATGGCGCAACCACAAGGAGCATAATGGTGAGGATAGAGGTAGGAAAAATGAGAGACCTCGATGACAGAGTCAAGAGAGAGGATGAGGGCATTCGAGAGAATCAAGGCATGAAAGAAGGGAAAGTAGGGAACAACATAGGCATCATAGATGTCATGAGAGAGATGATCATGATGAACCCCTACTCACAACTCTAAGTATGCTAGATATTATGGAGGTAGTTAGAATACCCACAAGGCACCAAAAAGATGCTTGGATCAAGAGATTAGATATGAATAATATCCGACACTTTGAAGGGGGATACAACGCTGATCCAAAAAATCATTTATAGGCATTTCATGATGCTTGCACTTTGAAAAACATTGAGAAAGAGTGGTAGAAATTAAATTTTTTTCCTAGGACACTCATAAAGGAAGTAGAGAGTTGGTACCAGTCCTTAGAATCAAAAACAATTAGGAGATGTAGTACGATGTTAGAGTTGTTCAACGATAAATACCAAACCTACTCCAGAGTGTCTAACTTGCGTAAGAAGATCCAAGGATGGAAGCAAGGAAATCATGAACCCTTGGATGCTACCATGGCCTGATATTATGCATTGTTACATCGTTGCCCGGGCCATGGTTACGCACAATGGGATCAACTTCGCCATCTTGTAGATGGGTTAAGGTATGAAACTAGAAGAACCTTTGGGACTTATGCCCAAGCGAGATTATCTGAACTTAGGTTCCATGAAATTCATCAATGGTTGGAGCAAGTAGCCAAAGAAGAAGGGGTGCTATGGAAAAGAGAAAGCACAAAAGAATATAACTGTGATCCTTCCCTTCAAAAGAAGGGAGTGAGATTCTACGATGAAGAGGATGAGTCACCACTCAAGGAGTTGGTGAACAAAAAAACCTTGCCGCTTCAGAAATTAACAACAAAAGTATTAGCTAAGGTAGATGAAATATGGAGATCCTTAGATAGTAAAATTGAAACTATCCTAAAAATTGTAGAAGAGTCTAAGGAGGAACGAAGTAGTGACAAGGATAAGAAAAAGTGGAGAGATTTAGGCCATGCACGTGACAAGGATAAGGGAAAAATAACTATGGATGATGAGGTTGTGGATTTGGATATGAAAAATGATGGTGGATGTGAGATATGCCAATATGACCATCCTAAGGGATGTTGTCCCATAATCTCACATCTTTAGGAGTCTGGGGTGTATGCACTCAACGCGAGACTTAACAAACGGTAGGCACCCCGAAGGTTACCTTATCCCCAAGGTAACCCAAGATAGTTCCACCAACCATTAACGGACCATCCAAGTGGAACTCCACCACAAGCCATTGAGCAACATTAGTAGTGGTAATACCCACAGTCATGGGGGATGCCACTACCAAAACAACAATACCCTTATTGGCAACCAGACCTGTATGGATATTACATGTAGCAGCTGATTTTTCCAAGTGACTCTATGGGTCACGCAACCCCACAACGTCACTACCAAGTTTGGGAGTATTTTAGAAGGACTCCTTCTCCTTCGAGAGATGCTCCACATCCATGCCATCCTCCTAATCCATCTTCCACTCTTACGCTTGTAGTTTCACTACCTCCCACTCCAACAATGCAAGGGGAACTTCCCACTCAACTGCAGTAACGTAATGCTACGAGAGCTATAAACCTTCAACCCGCTGCTGGTTCATACAACCGCAAAAAGAGAAGGCCTTTCTTTAGAACCAAAAGCCTAGAAAAGCTCTCACAACCACAAGTGGTTGAGTCTATGTACACTCCTCTAACACATAAGGCTTCGGAGCTCCCTTCAATCCAACAACAGAGCTCAACACATACAATTATGTTAACACATACCGTTATTGACTAGATCAAGGTAGGCCACCTTCCCAAGAAACTATCTGACCCTAGAAGTCCCTTAATCTAGCTCCAAGTTGCCAGGAACGAACCACATAAGGCTCTTCTTGACTCAGGTTCTAGAGTCAACTTAATCTCATGAGAAATGTATCAAACCTAGAACCTACCCCAACTTAAGAAGAGAAATATTCAACTAGAGCTAGTAGACCAGTCCATCACCATTCCCTTGGGATTGGTGGAGGACATCATTACCACTATGTGTGGTTGTTCATACCTAGCTAATTTCCTGGTGATAGAAGTAAATAGCAATAAAGGGGACTTCCCAATTATAATGGGAAGGGCATGGCTAAGTACAATAGATGCATGCCTAGGGATCCACGATCTTTCCTTGGAAATATCTAAGGTAAACATTTATGAAAAGATCAAGAAGAAGAAAGTTTCATGCATCACATACAATGACTCAGAGGGTGATGGCATGGAGGAATGCTCAACATCTCCTACATGCAATCGGTGTGCCCTAGAAACTTTGAGACAAAAGTGCCTATATGTAGCAACCACACAACAAGTGGACACCCCATGGTTGATAGCTAATCGAAAGAGCAACCAAGAAACATGCATGGAATGAACTGGGGGAACAACTCACACCCATAATGAAAGCATAGATACATTGGAATATGAGCATCGCCAACTTCCACCCCTCAACCTAAAAACATCAATCAGGAGAAGTTGGACACTTCTAAGGAATTCAAATAGGCATTCATTACTTCAAATCTCTCCCTTTCCATTCAGTCATGGGGGAGATGGCCACCTATGCTAATCAATTGAGGCCCTAAGTTCCTTTTAGTTTTTGTTTTACAACATCGTTCATACTTTTTTATTTCTTGTGTGTGTGTGTGTGTGTGTGTTATCCATCTTGTAAGTTTGTCACCCAATAAGTATTCTTCATGGTGGTATAAACTATTTTCTATTGGTTGCTAATGTTTGGTTTTTACCTTTAAGTCACGATGTTGATACTAAGCTATGGTTCTTTTGATATGACAGGAAATGAGCTCACTTCATCCATACATCCAAAAATTTCTATTGTCTCTCTCGGCTTGGAAATGTACAATTTCTTTCTAATAAGAACTATAAAAAATTGGTGATTGGGCATTTCTCAAACTAAGGAAGGACTCAAGGATTGAAAAGGGTATGACTTCAAGGGAACTTGATGCATTTGTGTTGACCATTCTCTTGGGTGCTTGGATGTGTTCTTCTTGAGTTTTTCTTATCATTTTGACATTACTCAATTATCAGGAAGCTAAGAAAATAAAAATAACAAAGTCTTTGCATGGTGTGGTTCTCACGCATAAACACATAAAAAAAACAGTGATAATTCAAAGCACACCCCTTAGAAAAAATAATCTCTTGGGCTACANGTTTTTTTTATGTGTTTATGCGTGAGAACCACACCATGCANGGAATGGTGGTGGCTCTTGGGTGAAGGTATTCTTGTTACTTCAAGGGGATGGATTGGCCAAATGTATTAATGCGAAGTCACTGGATGTCGTTTGTTTGAGGCTAGACTTGGAATGGGATCTACTAAGTCACATTAACCATGAACCACACAAGGGGCTGTACACCACCTTGTTCTTGAGATTTCGTTCCACCCTCTTCTTTCCATCATTCTTTCTCCATTGTTCACCTCATTGCTGGTTGTATCATTAGTGCATATTTTGGTTGATACATTATTTTCTTTTTGGTAAAATCTTGTGGTTAAGCCTTTAACTCTTATTCCAAATGACATTCCCAGAGCCTACGGACTCTTTGAATGTGGGTTTGTCAGGGCATTAAGGGCATGAGCCTGCTTTAGGAAGGACCCACTAGCATTCCTCTTTTGGTGCATCAGTTAAATTATTTTCCTTAATATTTTTGCAATCAATTTTATTTTGTTCATTTCCATCTCGACATCCATTTCATTGACATTATAGTTATCTCTTTTTCTACATCTTTCTTATTCCTTTTCTTTTTCCATTCTCTCGCTACCGGAGGTTCACGATTAGTCATGGGGGTACGGGCCCAATTTTTTCAATTTTCTCCTAACCCCTACACCTTCAGTAGTCATCAATATTATATCTCCAGATCCACAATCAGCCATACCACAACCTAGCCAATCGACCTTTCACCAAAGCGAGGTATCAACTGCATTAAGAATTCATTTACCCTTGCTAATATAAGACTGTGTTGTGTGTGCAAATGGCAATCATGCAATAAGGGATTGGATCTGGAGAGAGCACTTGGAATAAAGTGGTGCTGAAGCAGCTCTGCAAGGAGCAAGATTGATGGTGTGCTTATGGATGGACAACAAAAGGTGCAATCTTGGCGTTGGCAGCAACAAGCTTCTTCTCTCTTCTCTCTTCTTTTTTAGCTACCAAATAAGGCCTAACGTCAAATGTAATAAGGTGTTCACTCTTTTTGTCATGAACACTAGTTTTGTCTTGCCTTGTAATGATGATCCGTTCACATGTCATCCCATTCATCATTAGTTCCATTCACATCAATAATCCCATACCTTCCCAATATTTTGTAAGGAACTCAAGGACGAGTTTTCATTCAGTCATGGGGATATGATGGCACGCAATATTGCATGGGCCGCAATATCGTGTATGCCGCGATATCGCATCCCCCACGATATCGCGTATGGGATATCGCATCTTCCCTTGCGATATTGCGTACACGATATCACAGTGTGCCGTTAAATCTATAAATAAGAGGTGGCTCTCCCTTTTTTTGAAGTTTAGTCCTAAACCGTAGCGAAACTCTAGAAGTTTTACCTCTCTAGAGATAGAATATTTTTCATGTGCCTGTAGTAGGAGCTCCAAAGTGAACGAATCTTTATTCGAGCAAATATTATACCTGAACACAAGTTTATGTATGACAATAAAGACAAACTTCTTGGATAAACCTTGCAGTGCATGGAAAAGGCTAAATAGGATTTTATTTATTGTTATTTATTTTTTATCATTTAAATGCTTTATTAGTTGATTAAATCTCTCTCAACCCTTCTCTCCTAGTTAAGTGCATTCAGTACGATCGCTTTGAGCACCTGTGTTATGCTTGGTAATCCCAGCAATGAATAGCATTTGGTAAGCCCAAAGGTTGCATTGGTTCAAGGTGTGAATGGTAAGTGGGAATGGATACTGATGCTAGGTTAATTAAGGCTTAGTTAGTTAGTTAATTAGTCTCTTCACCCTTCACCTCGTCAGCATAGGATATAAAATAGAAAAGATATAAAAATCATATACCTCAGACTTACTTAACCATACAACCGTGGCAAATACAAGTAAGTCTGGGAAGACAAAAAATGATTAACCTTAAGTGTTCCATAAGGCGTGCAGCCACTTAGTCTACAGAGGTCGATCGGATCGCGTGTGTAACACTCGTATTCGTATGGTTGAGTGTAGGGGTACCTCGCCACTCATCAATTGGGATCATCTTCTCCATTATATTTGCTGAATTAAGGGATAGGGACACCAAGAGGAATTGTCAAGGGTGGGACCATAGGACTAATGGGATCCTCTTGGTAAAAATTCATGATCTTGACACTTTGGAAAGTAGAGGCCTTGAGCCTCTTCAACTCCTTCATCAAGTCTTGGATCATCTGGAAAGTTTAAACTAAACCCTGTAGTGCCCTTATTGGCTACAAGGTTTACACATATGGTTGTGGAGTTTGTTGTGAGGCTTGTGGCCTTACTATTAGTTGTAAGATAAAGGGAAGATGTTGCATCATGGCTATAGTTTATGGGCCAAGCAAGGAAAAAGATGTTTTTGCGATTATCTAGGGAACAAACAGAACAAAGGTGGTATGTGACCCCTAGGTTGCTTGAGGTTCCATGATGAGCCCCATCTAATTGGCCAACAGATTAGTAGTAACTACCACTAATGTTGATCATACTAACCTAGACTAAGTAGCAAGTGGCATGGAGAAATGAAAACTGGTTAGTTGTGACATTAATTATGTTAGGTGTGCAATGATGACTAGTGTGGGCCTGAACATGGTTAGGTATGGTGGGGATGAAGGAAATGGGATGTGCCCATAGGAAGGGGTGAAGGGGGTAGAGGTGGGCACCATAGCCTTGGAAGTCCCTTGTTGGAAGAGTTCCTTCAAAAGGTTCTTAAGCTTAGACTCTACCTTGAATTCATCTTCCTCTTCTAGTTGCTCATAGGACATAGCCTTCCATTTAGCTTCATCAACCTTAATGAGGAGGGCTAAGAAGATTGCATAGATATCATTAAGAGGTATTTGGTCAAAGGAGGATGGAATATACTCCTTCCCATTGTGATGGATGAGCTCAAATTTCCTCTTGGCGTTCGCTTCCTCTCATGGGATTAGCATGCTAGCCTAGATCTTAGTGCAAATGAAGTTAGAGTGCTCTTAATTTATTGTCAAGAAGCCAAGACTTTGACCCCTAAGTCTCAAGGATTGTCTACATTTCATCATGACATGGTCTTTGGGGTCATATACCCTCATGTATTGTTGATTAGACCCATTTTCAGTATAGTTGTAAGGAAACTTGGTTAATTATGGGAGAGACATGGCTATCCTGTTGGAAATGGCTTAAGACAAGATGCAAAAAGTAAAAATACAAGTAAATTATAGCAAGTGGAATGCAAAAATGGTTAGAAGAAGCCAAAATTATTGAAAACAAAGTACTTACTATAAATAGCAAGTGGGACTAAGGAAGGGGTATATCCCTTTACCAAAAATAGAAAGGTGAAATGGTTATAACAAACTTCATCCACACTAGCTTCCTAGTAGATTTTTATGCTAGGTGTGGTAAGGGGGAAAGGAGGGGGTGAGATGGAAGGATATCACACCTTCATATTCCAACTTTGATGAAGAGGGAAAAGTTTGGAAACCAAAATAGAAACTTGGGACTTTCCAGAAATTGATTTTAGCAAGCTACCAAATTCCACAACAAGGAAGAAGGGGATGTGGGTTTGGCTGCTTGGACCACCAACACTAGCTTCCTTGTGAAAATGTGGCAATAAGGAAGGGATGGAAATGAACCTGAAAATCAATGCTAGCTTTGGGTTATCATAGCAACTATTGTGAAAATTCCAACACCCAAACACCTTTAACATCTATGTTGGGTTTGTGAGGCAGAAGGGGATGGATTACAATGTATTTCTTGGTTGAAGATTGGAAGGTTTTTGCTGAAAAAATAAAAAATTATAACTTGCAAGTCAACACTACCTATGGGAAGAATAGATTTTAGTAAAGAAATTAGATGGAGGCCCTTCTTCTAATGCCAAGAAACTATAGCAATGGAAAATCTAAACCATTAGAAAGCCAAGGATCCTCAACTATGAACAACCTCAACCTCGAATCCATGGGGCCTTCAAGGAAAAATGGGATTTAAGATGCCCTAGAAGGTTCAATAGATCACCCAAGGACTTAGTGAGGTGCAAATTGGGGTTGTAAAAAAGTGTAAAATTGCATATCTAAAAAAACCCAAAATAAATACAAATTGCATACAAAATGAAACTATAAACTTTATTGAATGAATAAACAATGGGTTCAAAAATGTGTACAAAAGTGTCCATTGGAGACCAAAAAGGGGGTTCACTTGGGTGGGGGTTCCATGTTCATTGAAGAAGATAGAATCTACTCCAAGATTTGGATTCTCAACCACTCCCAATGATTTCAAACCTCTACTACTACTCAAAATCAATAATGTTGGTCACTATTGGGGTTGAGAAATGTGAAGGATTGAAGTTGTCAAAATGCTCCATGTTGGAATTTGGAGATCCTAGGAGGTAGTGTTGACACTCCAAGCTCACAAATCCCAAGGGAGGGAACAAAGGTAATAGGGGTATAATGGTTCTATGCTAGTAGGCCCTAAGAAGCTACATTTCTACTAAGAAGCAAGAGGTCTTGAATGTTCAAGATGTCATATACTCAGAAATGCCAAAGTATGTGCAATTGCCAAGAGTGTGGAACCTTGAAATGGTGTTGGGATTTTGGTTTGATGGGGTTTTGGCCATGATTTGTGCTACAAATTGGCTATAAATAGGTAATAGATTAGGCTGCAAATTGGCTACAAATTTTTTCCACATTTAG
>MNCI01027637.1:282570-298675 GCA_015680685.1 Gnetum montanum
GGGTGGGCGGGGGGTTTGGTGCCCAAAATCTATGGGTGTTACCACATATTAAAAGTGTGATACCCCATGGTTATTACATTTAGCAGAAATAGTAATGGAGGTGCACATTCCATGACAGCTTTACTCCTTCGATGTTGGGTCTTCAACCTTTCAAGCTAGCATTGCAAGGTTCTTACTAGAGGTGATGCAATATTGGAATCTTGGCCATGTTGCTTCTATGCTGGGGAGGAGGTGTCAATATTGGAGGGATGAGAGATCAATGCTATAGGTGAAGATTAACCCCTTCTACACTAAGCATCATCTTCTCTTTATACTTGGGGTAGGTGAGGTCCACCCCCCTACATTCCTCCACACTAGTTTTGATGCCTCCACACTATGAGCAGGTGGTCCATACCCCTCCACATTGGGAGAAGGTGAGATTTACCCCCTTATAGGAATTTTTCAATGTAGAAAAGTGTATATCCCCCATAAAACCCATCAAATTTCCATTTTTGGCATCCCAAAAGGTATTTTTGACCCTTGCCCTCCAAGCCCAAATATAGATACTAGGTGACTCTTTTCACTTGGGAAATGAGGCTTTGCCACTTATGAGGCATTTTTAGCCCCAAAAGTATCAAATATGTGAGATTAACTCTTATGGATTACAATATTGACATCTACAATGAATTTTAGCCTCGAGCTTCATGGGATGAAGTTACAAAGGTTACAACATGCAAATTTGGTGGTGTTTCAAGATGCTACTATGGAAACCAAACATGTGCATAATAAGGGAAAGCATATTAGCTCTTCTATTATCCTCAAAGAGATTGATGGTGATGCACTTATAGTAGAGAAACTTCATTAGGATCATAAAGTCCATTCCGAAATGCATATTATTTTCTTAGACGAACCTATTAAAATGTAACTACATTCAACCATAGCAGAGACACCAAGAAGAAAAGTAGCAGACTCTAAGAATAAGAAGGAATTAAGGCCAAGATCATTTGATTGAACATAAAGGAAAGAATACCAAAGTCAAAGAATGAGGACTAGTCGACATTGTTCTCCTACTACTTCATCTTCATTCTCATGATTATCAATGGACTTTGATCTAAGGGAACATAGGTTTAGAGATCATGACAAGAAGAGACATCAAACTCATGACAAACATGAATATCATCCAAAGAATTATGATGAAAAAGATGAAGAGCATGATCTAAGAAGAAACAAGGATAGATATGTAGAAAGAGAGAGGTATGAGTAACAAAGGAGGAATCACTATAATAGAGCATATGAATCCCATGATCATGAAGAACCCCTAATGACTACTTGTAGCATGATAAATATAAGGAAAGTTGTTTACATCCCAATCAGGCACACAAGGCATAGTTGTATTAAGTGGCTAGACGTGAATAACATGCCTAGATTTGAGGGTTGATATAATGTAGATCCACAACATCACATTCAAGAATTCCATGATGTCTGCATGCTACAGAACATAGAGAGTGACTAGTAGAAACTTAAGTTATTCCCTTAGACACTCATCAAAGACGTAGAAAGCTAGCACAAATTTTTGGAACCTAAATCAATCAAAAGATGAAGTCCCATGCTTGAACTTTTTAATGAAAAATAGTAAACCTACCCTTATGTGTCTAACCTTAGGAAACAAATCTAGGGTTGGAAGCAAGGGACTCATGAATCCCTTGATGTGGAAACGGGTAGATACTATTTATTTCTACATAGGTTTCCAAGCCATGGATTTTCCCATAGGGAGTAGCTTAGGCACATCATCGATTGGATATGAAACAAAACTAGGAAACCCTTGAGGTGTATGCCTAGGGTAGATCATTTGAAATGACCATCCATCATATCTAAAGACTCATCAATCAAGTGACAAATAAAGAGGGTAAACTATAGAAGAGAGAATTGGTAGATTACAATAGAGATCCATCTATTAGAAAGAGAGATGTACAAGTGTTCAATCAGCAAGAGGAGGAGACCTTTGATGAGGTAATATAGAAAAAGATACTAACTATTCAGAAATATATTACTAATATTATAGTCAAGGTAAAAAATATGTAGGATTTAGTTGATGAAAAATTTGCAATATCCTTGAAAATTTTGGAGGAGAGGGCTAAGTAGGCTTTCAGTAAAGGCAAAGGGAAAAGGAAAAGAAGAGATTTTGAACAAAAAGAAAGGTAGATTTAGTGGTAGACTATTCAAAGTACTAGCTTGAATGAGGAGAAAGGATGTTCTGTGTGCCAGTATAAGCACCCTAAGCAGTGCTACCCTATCATGGCACATTTACAAGAAATGGGGGTATATGCATTGAACCCAAGACTCATTAAGAATAATGTCTAAATAATTACCTTATCTTCAAGGTAACTATCGATTAACCTTCTAGCTAGTATATTACCCTAGTGGAGTATATCTATAGCCATAGGATTAGTATCATTAGTAGTGGAAACAACCACAATTATAGGCAATTCCACCACCATGATAGTAATACCCATATCGGCAACCAAACACGTATGGACATAATGTCTAGCATCCAATTTCTCCAAGAAATGTAATGGTTTAGAATCCTCAATACTATCCATAAAAATATCATAGACCAACACCTCCAAGGATGGATTCTAATCCATACCTACATCCACAAATAGTTGGTTCATCAAGTTAACCTTCTAACCCTTTACCACCTATGCCACCACCTATTATGTAGGAAGAATTGCCATCATAACCTAAGCAGAGAAAATCTACAAGGGCATTCAATGTACAAATAGAGGATCATACTAGCAATACTAAGGCAAATTAAAGAAATGTTCTTTCTTCAAGACAATTCTAGAAAGTGTTAGTAGAGTTAAAACTTCATTGAGAAAAGTTTCTTCTATGAAGGATCCTCCTATAAACACCTTGCTTCTCCAAAAATCACATTAAGAGCTTAAAACTATCATGCTAACAGATATAGTATTAGAATAGATTAAGGTAGGAACACTTCCCAGAAAAAGAATGGATCTAGGAGTTCTTTTGATTTATTTACAAGTAGCTAGAAATTCACCATGAAAGGCTCTCTTAGACTCAAGTTCCAAAGTAAACTTGATCTCTTAAGAAACATATAAGGCATGGACCCTACCATCTTTAAAGAAATGCAACATAAAGTTAGAGCTTACAAATAAATATGACATTATTCCTTTGGGATAGAAAGGAGATATGATGACCACTATGAATGGATGGTCCTATCTAATAGACTTTTTGGTGATTGACATGAAGAATAATGATAAGGAATTTTCCATCACAATGGGAAAAACATGGCTTAGCACAAGAGATGCTAAGTTAGGGATGTGAGATTTATCTATAGAAATCTCCAAGGAAGACATGCAAGAATACATACATATTCAAAGGATTCCATGCATTACAAATGATAAATAAGGGTGCATTTATGAATCGACACTTCAAAACATCAACACAATCATTACATAAGCCCACAACAAATCTGAAAAATAAGTGTGTGTACAAAAATAAACATGGACCACTAAACCAAAAGACATCTCATGGCTAATAACTAAGAACTAACATTGCCTAAAACATGCATGGAAATATTTAAACCACATATTAACTCCTATTCTAAGAGAATGACCCCAACTAAAAGCTCACAAATGAAAATATTAAACTAAAATCATGCATTAGCAAATAGGGAAACTAAAGACTAAAAATTTGAATTCCAGAATAAACCAAAGAGGATAGTTGGACCTTCTAAGATGCAAAAACCATCTACTCCAACAAAGTATACATCCTTAGATGATCAAAATTCAAATACCACCAAGATTACCTAGGACAATAATTGAAAAACTAAATCACTAAGGGTGGTAACTAAAAAATGTAGAGTTTGTGATCCAGGGGATCTAGGGTGCATTTTCCAAACACTCACCCATGAATTCAATCATGGGGAAGATGCCTTATCCTAACTTAGGAATTAATAATTTCTTTTTAACTTTTTTCTGTTATTTTTAAATTTTTGTGGTTTATAATTTTTTTATACCTTTTTGTTTTCTTAATACTTTTTCACAGTACTTGATATCTTCTCATTCTTTTATACTTTTTCATTTCTTAAATTTTTCATATTCTTTGATATTTTCTAATTATTTGATAATTTTTCATTCTTTTTATTTTTTAATTCTTAATATCTTTTCTAATTTTTCATATCTTTTCTTCATTTTACTTGTACATATTTTTGTCAATTTTTAATAAAAACACATCAAATAAGGCAAGATGTAGTCCCAATAAGGTGAAGATTTCTCTATAATAACAATCATAAAAGACTGATTATCTATACAGTGAGACCACAACATCCATCCACCCATTCCAATAATAAGAGGTTCTTACCATCGCCATAATGATATTCTTCTCATAATAAAACTAAGAATAAACCTATTATCAGTATGCCTGGATAAAAGAGTGAAGAACCAAGTGGGAATGCAAAAGGTGTGACATCAAGGGAATTTTTGGATTCTCTTGGATTACTATTGTGAGTTGTATCATATTTCTAAAAATGCATTATATCCTTGTAGATATAATGAAAAATGGTAGCAAGAGTACAATAAATGCTACCTTACCATGTCACTAGAAAGACATTTTATCTATTCTTGAAGGTAGTCCTTTGGTAAGGTTAACACACTTTAAAATAAAATCCATGCACAAGAATTAATTTCTAGGTGTCCCGCTAGAAAAACATATTACCCATACCTGAAGGTAGATGGCTTCTTAGGAATCTCAAAAATTGAAAGGTTCAATGAATAAACCCCTCCCTTGTAAAATAAACTAAGTGGTAATACTCCTTGCAATAGTGGTAGTCTTACAATTGTAACTCTCAAAGATGAAAAAATGCAATATCATTGGAAAGTGGTTTGAGCTTGGATTGAATCTTGGAAGGAAGGGTTAATGATTACTTTAACCATCCATTACACACAAGGATTCATTATGCCTATGGTAAGACACTTCATGTCCCAAGTTTAATAATCCTTTCTACATTCCATCTCACCTCATGGAATATTTATTCATTACTTGGTGTTTTATGTAATATACTACTATTTTTGCATTCTAGTGATACTAATATGTGTGTTTCTCCAAATAGGTATGTCTTTCATTCAACTCCTTGAGTGCCTATAAACTCTTTTAGGTGTGGTTATACAAGGGCACTAAGGGCAGGAGCCTACTTTGGGAAGGATCCACTTGTATAATTCTTGTATTTCATACTTAGCAAGTAGTTTTGCATCATCTTGTGTCTTCCAAACTCATCAAAAATCTAATAAATACTTCCCTTATTTCAAAAACCTATCCATAGATCTATAATCCTTCATCCATCTTCTATACACCTAATAACCTTTCATAGCTTGAAATTCCTTCTTTATGAACTTCAAATGCACAATTCTTGAAATTTTAGCATCATGGCTATTCCAAGATCCTATGGAAATACTTACTTTCTTCCAATCATTCTTTTTTACTTGTTTTTTATATGAGAAATTAATCACAAATGTGAAGTTTTTCAAGATGATGTCAATGATGTGTTGTATGAGTCCCTCATATGTTGTTGATATGGTGTCATATCAACGATGACACAATGATAAAAGTACTATATATATACATAGGGAGTTAGCAAAATTTTCATTTTTGATAATTGTAAAAATGCAAGCTTTTGTCATTTTCTTTATGAGCTCTAACACACTAACTTCCAAAGCCCATAAATTTATCTCCATAGCTTTAATTTTTGAAATTTTTAAATCTTATTGATCTTGGAGCACTCAACTTAGTCATGGAAGATGACATCAAGAAAATCTGAGCCAACATTTTTTCAAAAAAGTTTCTAACACCGAAAGATGGTCTGAGGGTAAGTAAGATGAAACACTAAAGATATTATCATGAATTAAGTAAATTTAAGCCAAATAATTCAATGATTCCTCCTAATAAACCATTCTAATTAATTCTAGGGCATTATATAAGATAAAAGATAATACATGTGGGAGGTCATGAAAGTTAAAAATGCACCTCTTAGAGAGTAGCATTTTGAAAATTTTCCTAACTTTGCAATCATAATATGATAAGAACTTGATCTGACCAAGGATATGAGCAAGGTAAAGAATTATTATGGATTGATAAGAACACTCTAATAATTTCAAATCCCTAATTGATTGTAGATGGCCCTAAAGAGGATACCAGAAAGAGAACCTTCACAACCTAGAAGCAAAAGACCGATAAGCCATGGGAGAGGCCAAACTAGAGAACAAACCCCACTAGCAGAGCATTTAGAGCAAGAAGCCCAATCATTCAATATTCATCAACAAACACCTACTATCGAACACTCTACACAAGTAGAGGTAGAAGCACCACAAGCACTCGAACAAGGATAGCACCTTGTGTTATCACTAGAATGCCTCTAGGCCATCAAAGAGAAGTCAATAATGTGTATAATTATTGTGGAACTAAATTGTTTCCCTTTCATGAAGTTTTCTCCATAAGCCATAAGGACATAACTTCAATCATCTCCCCTATGGCCTACCTTATCAACTAGTAGTGAATGGTATTTGTGGGAAACTCTTCAGTTCTAGCAAAATAAGCCAATTCCATTATTAAAATAAAAGTTATTTCAATGTCATACTCTGTAGAGGTAATTGCTAATGCCCTAAATCTAACAAATGAAGGGGCTAATGTGACACAAATTTCCACAAGGTATGATACAAATATCAAAATATTATGGCTACATAGAGCCTATGGTAAGGAAGACAATGAATATAATGTGATGACTATCAAAGAAAAGATTTATTTCAAAATTGGAACCTATAATTTGTTCCCAACCAAGAGGCTCAATAGAATATCAGCTTATTCAAAAAAGGAAGTGTCATTTTGATGGGAAAATTCAACACCAACATTGCCCATCTCTACTTCTTTGATATTCAAAGATAGATCAAGGAGAAGAAGGGAGGAAAACCAACACTACCATTCCCCTACCTAATTAGGAAGTTTTGCAAATAGGTAGGCATATTAGGTTACACAAATGATGTTTTGAGAAAAGTCCAAAATGCTTCATATGCAAAAATATCAAAACCAATGCCTCCAAAAAATGACAAGCTAGAAAAGCAAGTAGGTACTAATGGATCTACAAGCTCAACTCCTATTAATACTATCCAAGCTACTGGCCAACAATAGGAAGTAGGACCCAGTAGCCAACCACTAGCTGATCAGCAACAACAACAAGTTCCACCACTATAGCCATAGGACTACAAATCTTCAATGAGTCATCTACAATAAATTGTAAAAATAATAAGTTGGGAGATAAGATAAGGTGCTAATCTTTATCAAGTCTAATAAAATGTAGTTAGACCCAAGATTTCAACAAATCCTACAAGTTAAGAGGAGGAGATGATTGGTCACAATAAATATTAAGGAACATTGCATCATTACAAGTGAGGCTAAAAATTGGTGAAAAATCCAAAATTGTGATTATGCAACATTAAGATGTAGTAGAAGCTATTGAAGTAATCATAGATCACATCAAAGAGTAATTCAATGTTCCTATTATTTCACCAGTTGAAATTTTGAGAGCAAGAGAGGCTCAAATTCTTGATGGTACCTTAATGACTCCTACTAAACACAAAGATATACTAGATAGACTACTGCAAATAGGACAAGTTATGCAAAATCTCTTTAATATCCCTAGTGATATCACTATAGTATAGTCTACATTAATTTCCACCAAGGGGAAGTTGGACATGGCTAAGACAAGGGTGAAGCATGTAGAAAATGAAGTCCAAAAGCTACAAGAAGAGCTAGCCACCCTAATAGTAGAAATAAGAGATTTGATATAGTTTGTCATGCTAAACCAACTTGACCAATTTAGAATAGATCATTTGAGGTGCCTCATTGATCACAATATAAAAATGGAGAGAGAGAGAAGGAGAAGGTGGTATGAGATGCATCAATGGCAAAAGCTTAGACATATGCACATGCTAAAGCACTCACCACCTTATAAGAGGAAAATAAATAACTAGATGCTGATAATGCTCGATTGACCAACATTGAAAGACAAAATAATGTTCTCAAGAAAAGCATCCAAAAACTCCAAGAATAGTTAGTCTGTTTCAACCAAGATATGAGTTGCTTGACCTATGATAAGCAAACCTTGTCAATGGAGGAAGCTTGCACTCTTTGACAAAAATCTGCAATCGAAATGAGCATGTGGCAAAACAAGGCTGAGAAATGTGAACAACTCAAGGAGCATTTCAGAGACCAAGTGGGCATGTATGTATAAACAGATTAATGAGAAAGAAATCTATATGAACAAAGCCAAAATCAACTCCATCTCTACATAGAGTCCTGACTAACAGCCAATGAATAGTCTTGCTCATGTCCACCAAGAAAAAATCAAGAACAAAGACCTGTAGATTGAATATTTGATAGAGTACATGGGGATAGCAAACCTTTGGTATGCTAATCTAGCCATGTTAACAAGAGGCAGTTTTTGCATTGTATGAGAAAGAAGTTGTAGACATGAAAGATGTTCTATAAAAGCTAGCTACTAGGACCAAAAATACTTGGTAGCTAACCTAGCTCATAGAATGTCTGATTATTAAAAACTAAGGAAAATAGCAAGGCCTTTTGAGGAAGAATGTTGGTAGGTTGTTGCTTGGTATGTAAAGGACAATTAGATGTTTCCACAACTGGCATGTCCATGGGATGTACCTGCTCCATCACATATTACTTAACAAGCTTGGATGATACATGTTCCTAGGATATAAGAGGATAAGCTTCAAGCATTTCTAAATAGGTATCAATTCAAGAAGCTTGATGATAAAGGGAAGAAGATGATGGAAGAGCCACCAGCATTGGCCACATAGGCTACATTGATCTAATACAATTTTTATTTTATTTTTTTATCACATAACTATGTCAATCTTGTAAAATCATCACTGTGGCATTCCAAGTCATGTAAATATTTAGTTAGTTATATCTAGTCAAATCTACCTTCCAATTTTGTAAGGGACTCTATCCTCATTTTGTTTTAACTCAAGGACAAGTTTCCACTAAGTTGTGCGGGTATGATAAAGTCAACTTTTGTCATAATACAACATCATAGTAATGACTTCATATCAACGATGTTGTTAATACAATGTCACCACTCATGCTATGTCATCATTGATATGATGCCTTGGGATATGTGCATCCCTGATGAGTGGCGAGGTACCCCTACACTCAACCATACGAATATGAGTGTTCTAACCTAGATAGTTATCCTTAGGTTGTAGTTCGCTGTCTTCCCACCTAGACTAGTATTGCATTTTTCATGTATGGTTTAGGCTAGATGAGGTGTATGATATGTTCCTAATTCTAACGCTACTCCTAAAGGCAATGGACTGTAATATTAACTAAGCTAAGCTAGGAGGAAAAGGTAAGGAAATCTAATCTAGCCTAAGTGCGACGAGCAACTGATTCCTTGATCAACTGTACACATCTTGGACCTCGTGCATGACTACCACTGGGATTACCAAGTGCAAATCCTAGGTATGCCACTGGGCTACCAAGTAGTCACACTTAAATGCTCGTAATCAAGTTGTACTCGTTCCGCATTCTAGGAGTTTAAGGGTGAGAGAGAAAGTAGTAAATAACAATAAATAAATAAATAACAAAGTGACTGGTGTAATGATGAAGTAATCTCGATCTTTATTGCCAGTCATGTACATGTCCAAGTACGTCACACTCGAATAAAGAATGTTGTACAATTACATTCACCACATTGCTGGCAGACACGGGAAAAATAATCTATCTCTGGAGTGGTCAAACTGCCAGAGCTTCGCTACTTCTAACTCCTAATCCAAAAACAAGGGAGAGCCGCTTCTTATTTATAGACATTGTGGCACACTACGATATCACGTATGTGATATCACAGGGGAAGACATGATATCGCGTATGCGATATTGCAGGGGATGCGATATCACGGCCCATGCGATATCTTGTCCCATCATACCCCCACGACTGAATAAAAACTCGTCCTCGAGTTACAAAGAGAATAAACTCTATTGATTACACAGTGGATAGGTATGGGATTATTAACTAGAAAAAATGAAATGAAACTGCAGTGTGGGAAGAAACCACAACACACAGAATATATACAACTACAACTACAAAAATGTGGAACTCATGTAGTTCTTGGTGGTGGTGGCTCCTCCATTAGTGCCTTCCCTTTGTCTTGTGCTCCAGGCTTTGAAGGTTGACAATGCTAAAGAATGGCCTGGAGATTCTCCTCTTCGGTCCAAGGATCTTGTGCCATCCATGCTAATTTTTCGATGTTTGACAGAGTTGGTACTTCCCACAGATAGGGTAGTTACGGGAACATTTTATTGGCTTTGACATACCACACCACAAACACCCGTCGTTCCTCTTCATAGGCTCTGGCTTTATCTTTGTATTCATGAAGATCTGTTAGCCATTAAGCCAAGTCAGTTGCGACATCTTTCTTTCCCTGGTAGCTTTCTTTTACCATCGTAAGTTCAAAATTTGTGACATCTAGTTTCTCAGCCAGCTTCTTATGCTCTGGAAATTTTACTTCATATTTGAGGTGTGTGAAAGCTACCTGCTGCTCAAGCTTTGATCTCAAGTGCCCTTCTATTAACATGGCAAGGTTGGCATATCTAAGTTTTGCCAACTCCATGTACTCTATTAAGTCTTGGATCTGCAAGTCCTAGTTTTTAACTTCCGCTTGGTGGGCGAAGGCGTAAGTGTCCAATATGGCTCGCCAATCAGTGTGTTAAGCACTGATAGTGTTGATTTGGGCCCTGGCCATATGGATCTCCTTCTCTAGGATTTTCTTGTACATTCCCACATGATCCCGAAAGTGCTCATTTAGCTTCTTATATCATTTAGCCTCATTCTACCACGCGCTAATTTCAATTGCTGACTTTTGGCGAATAGCGCGTACCTCCTCCATTGAGAGGGTTCGATTTTCTCTGGCTAAATGGCTCACATCTTGGTTGACCTGAATGAATTTTTCTCATAATTGATGAAAGTGTTCATCGAGAACGTTCTTTTGTTTCTCTATAGTGGTCAATCGAAGATAGTCTGCAACCAACTTCTTGTTTTCGTCTTCTAAGGCCTTGAGTGCCTTAATATGCGCATGAGTTTGCGCCTGTGCTGCAGAGGCATCCCAAGTGACCATCTCCTTTCCTTCTACCACCTTCTTATTCTTTGTGATCAACTTTGTCAGTTTCTCAGTTCTAAAGTTGTCTAGCTAGTTTGCGGGAATGAATTACAAAGGATCCCGTTGTGCTGCTTGTAAGGCCATGAGCTGCTTTTGTAGTTTCTGCACTTCAGCTTCAGCATGCTCAGCCCTTACTTCGAATATGAACAACTTCCCCTTTTTGAAAATGAGGTCTGATTGAGTTGCTATGACATCTTGAGGGATGTCAAACAGAGACATCATTACTTGTCCTGTTTAAAGTAATCTGTCAAGTGCATCCTCATGTTTTGTAGGAGTCATTGAGGTTCTGACAAGAGTTTGAGCATCTCATGCTCCTGAGAGATCTACCAGTGGCACAACAGGTACATTAAAGGACTCTTTGATGTGGTTAGTGAGCACCTTAGTAGCTCCTACATCATTCTGGTGTTGCATGACCACCACAGTGGCCCCTTCACCAGTCTCTAATTGCACCTGGAAAGATGCCACGTTTCCTGAGATCTGTTGTGACCATCTACTATCCTCTCCTCCTGTTTGGATTGATAATTCACCCCTTGTGCAATCTAGCAAAATTGTAGGCTGTATGGCATCGTCAAAGATACGGAAGAGGCTTGTGACATCATGACTTCCCCAACTAACCATCTCAGCGATGGTTCAAAGATGGTCCATCGACGGTTTGTAGTCTTGCGGTGGCGATGGCTAATCCTGGCCTATGCTAGGCCCTGCTTCTTATTGTTGGTTGGGACCTATGGCTGGAGGTTGGCTGGGTCCTGCAAGTTGAGTTGCAGCTGGTCCAGTCATCTGTTCTTCTTCTTCTTCAGGTCTCAGCTCTTCACCAGTGCTCTTTCTTGGAGCTAGCACCATTAGTAATTCAGCATAAGAAGCATTCTAGGCTTTTCGAAGGACATCATTTGTGTATCCCCGAATACCAGCCCATTGACATAGTTTTCTGATAAGGTAGGGGAAAGGCAATGCCATCTTTCCTAACTTCTGTTCTTCAAATCGCCTTAGGATCTTCATCAAATATAGATGGGGAAGGTTAGCATTAACCTTTTCCATCAACACTGCACATCCCCTAGCCACATACATTGATATTCTTTTCAAATCTTTTGTGAGGAAGAGATGATAGGTTCCAATTTTGAAATAAACCTTCTCTTCTGTCGTCAATTCACCAAATTCTTTCTCTCTGCCATAAGCCTTCTCTAACCAATCCTTTTGCACATCAGGGTCTAAATGGGTAGATAACTGAAAAACCTGGGGCCCTGAGTTTAGAAGGTTTAACACTTCCAAAATTGCCTGCACAGAGAAGTCAACTGTCACACCATAAATATTAATTATGGTGCCTTGCTCCTGATTGTGCCAAAACTGGTATGTTTCTCCTAAGTACCAGGCATCACTTTCAAAGAGGATAGGCCATAAGGGAGATCCTTTAAGGTGATCCCTAACATCCTCAAGAGCGAACTCTATAAAATATTTGAAGCTTAACTTCACAATCACCGCAGCGAATGTGGACTTCTCATGGATAGCCTGAACACATTCCAGGGGCAACGTGAGTTGTTGTCCCGGTTCAGGCATAGCAGTAGCTCCTCCTTCTACCTACCCAGACCATCTAGTAGGAGGTTCATTTTGATGGATGCTAAGTGATTGCACCTCTTGTTCTGTATCTTGTCCGGCAAGGCCTTGTCTTCCACCTCTCTGAGGTTGTTTTACTCCACCTTTAATAGGACCCTCCTGCTGTGCACGTTTTGGGGCCATTCTACAATCACATGGATCAAGTGTTAGTAAGGTTGTTTTTAAAGTCAAGTTATACATTACTACTAGCCTTAATTAAAGATCTTATGTTATAACATGTGATCGTGCCCGAAGGTTTGTAATGATGAGTCTTATGACTTAGGTGGTTTCCATTTTTAATCTCCTAGTATACTTAAGGTCATATGATTTTTGGCACAATTATTTTAAGTGTTAAGTGAATTACCCTAACTGATGTCCTTTGGGCGATGCTAAATTTCAAAAATGTTAGGAACTTTTTGACAAGGGTCTCTCCCCCATGACTAAACTGAACACTCTGGGTTCAAGCAAATTCAAATAGAATTAAAATAGGAGCACCAGTGCACGAGATATGAGTGAAAAAGCAAGGGTTACATAATCGCAAGTCGCAGAGAAAAATTTCATCAACTCGCCCTGCGTGAATGACAAAATGATGCTAAGTGTTGTGGCAGGGGTACCTATTTATAGGTAAATAGGACGTGATATCGCGTACGATACATCACGTACATGATATCACGTGGGACGCAATATCATGTACATGATATCACAGCCCTACTAATGTGAGACACATGAAAATATCAAATTTTTAATGATTTTTCTTGAAATTAATGTTAAAGATTGAGGATATTGGTAAGTATTAAGATGTCCTAGAGTAATTACATTGATTTGAGAGGCACTCTTAATGATAATGATGTGAATTTTAGCAATTAAAGATTTGGCGGTTACAAAAAAGGGGAATGTAATGGTACATTGGAACGTTAAAATTTGGAGAGATAATAATAGGGAAAGAAAATTATGAAAAATTAAGCTGAGGATAAGAAATTGTGTGTTTGAGCTAGAGAGTTAGTGAAGATTACAAAAAATTACATAAGTGGGTCCTCCCCAAAGCAGGTTCTAACCTATTATGCCCTTGTGTAACCACACTTAAAGTGTCTATGGGCACTAGAAGGGTTAAATCTAATCCACACTAACTCCACAAAACACATGCATGTAAATATCACCAAAAATTCTATGCTACATGGGACACGAGCTACAATTACACAAATAGTGAGATGAGGTGAAGTATAGAAAGGGATCGTAGAGATTAGGACATGAGGCAACTGACCCAGGGCACCATGAATCTTGCATGTAAAGCATGATTAAAGTGTCATTAACCCATCGTTCCAAGATCAGCACCAAGTCCATCCTTCAATCAGTGGCATCGCATCGTTTCATCCCATGATGAACAACTATGAGAGTACCATAACAACAAGGTGTACGATCCTTGGCATTTAGTACAAGGAAGGAGTGATTTTTGTTTTATGGAACTTTGTTTTTCTTTTTCTCTTTCTTTTCTTTTTTCTTTTTTGAATATTGAATCCAGAGAAATCACCAACCTTTAGGCATGGGTGCATGTCTTTCCAGTGGGACCCCCTAGAATAGCGTTTGATTCTTGAGTATCCTTTTGATTACTTTTACTCCCATTTTTATTAGATCTACAAGGATCTTAGCATAACCATATTGCATGATAACACCCACAGTTGTCACCAAAGAGAATCTACAAATCCCCTTGATGTCAGACCCTAATCATTCCCTCTTACTCCATCCTTCTTCATTCTAGGTACAATGAACACAAAATTAATTTTAAGTTTAGAAATTTCAAGAATATCACTGTACCCTCAAATAGAACCTCTTATTTATAGAGTGGATGAGTGGGTGTAATGGACTCACTGTTCCAAATAATTGACTACTCATGACTTAATAACATAAAACACACCTCAACCAATGATCCACATGAGTGTTTTATTTGTAGATGAGATTACTTTCAAAAGCGTAAAAAGACAAAAACACAAAAAGATAAATTGATAAAACAAAAAGTTGAAAAATGAAAAAACTTGAAAAAAGTTGAAAAAAGGTGTAAAATCAAAGAAATGAAAAATAATTATTAATCCTACTTGTTATTGAAATGGGGGGTATCCCCCATAACCAATCAGTTGAGTATGGAAAGGATTAATAAATGAAAAATAAGGATCCTTTCATGTTGGAAGTATTGGAACCGATCTATACTTATCCCATTGGGGTTCACACACTTGATTACAATAAGCATAGTGGGGCACTTTATACGATGTAGTTCTCGGATAATGAGTTGACCCACTATGATGTTGTTGACCATTAGATGGTATGCAAGGATTAGGGTGATGCCTCCCATAGTTGTGTTCATTGGGCTGTATAGTTGTTGGAGTGTAAGTTGGTGGCCTTGATGAAGTTACATGAGACATTGGATTCGAAGGTAAGGGTGCACCACATTGTTGGACTTGTGCTGGGTTGGAAGGTGCAGTGGCCTCGGAATTATGTTGTCCCTTCATATGGCCATGTTTAAAGAAAGGACGCTTTTGATGTTGAGGAGGCTTTTCACTGTTGTTAGTAGCAGTAGCACAAGTGTTGTTCGTGGGTTGTTGCTATGGCACAAACATCCTAGGAATAGTTGGTGGCACTGTGGAAGGAGGGAAAGGATAATAATGTTGAAAGTTAGGAGGAATATAAGGTGCACAAGGTGGTGGTTGCGTTGGAGGCATGGGTTGATAGTATTTTGGAGAATAGTAGTGTGGTGGGATAAAGTATGTTGGCCCAATTGGAGAAACAGGATGTTGAATGTGATAAGCATTCAAGTTTGGAAAATATGAAGGGTGCCTCCAGTCTAAGGGTGGTCTCCCCCACGACTGGGATGGTTGCCACTATGATTAAACATAGGATCTCTGTACAAACTCTAGACGTAATGTGTTTCCCCAATGCTTATATAAATGTAACAATATTGGGCATTGGCCCT
The DNA here is from genome assembly GCA_015680685.1 of Gnetum montanum. NCBI lineage: Eukaryota > Viridiplantae > Streptophyta > Gnetopsida > Gnetales > Gnetaceae > Gnetum > Gnetum montanum. Next base: position 298,344 of record MNCI01027637.1, read on the forward strand.
TGGGGTGATCGTACAGGCATATGTTGCATTCATATGTATGACAGGCAGTTGAGCACTTATTCCCTTCATTCTTTTTCTCTGAATGTCTATTATTTCATCCTACTTCTTGGGTTGTCAAAGCTCTATCTCCAATGATGTTGACACATTCTCCACACTTGTGATATATCCAGTCCAACATCTTATTGATCTTTACCTTGGCTTCTTCTAATGATTGTTGTATTGGCAAAGATGATGTTTCCACCCTGAGATTTGTTGATTTCTCCTTTTTATGATCAGGGACCTTTGTTAAGTTGTGATTTTGGTCCCGTTGATGTTTTTCATCACTCTCCCAT
>MNCI01027637.1:302597-330637 GCA_015680685.1 Gnetum montanum
TATAGTAAGTGCTTCATTTTTAGTCATTTCTACTTCCTATAACCATTTTTAAATTTCATTTACTAGATTTTACTTCTATTTTTATCATTTATAGCTTGTTTCAACCTTTCTCTAACATTATAACCATGTCTTTCCAATAGTCAACCAAATTACTTGTTACTTTCACTGATGAGGGATCTAGCCAACAAGCCATAAGGGTCTATGACCCCAAGGACCTTGCTATCATCAAGTGTAGATAGTTTTTGAGGGTTAATGGGAAAAATCTTAACTTTTTGACCATAAATGAGATTGTTACAATTACATCTATGCCAAAATGTAGGTTGGCATGCTAATTCCATGTCTAAAAGTAGAAGCCAAAAGGAAGTTTGAGCTCATAGACTAGAATGGGAAGGAGTATATTTTTTTCCTTGTTTGGCCCATAGACTACAACCATGACACAACTACTCCCTTCTATCATGCAAACAATAGCAAAGCCACAAGCCTCACAATAGATGTTGTAACTATATATGCAAGCCTTGTAGCCAACAAGGCCATCACAAGGCCTAGATTAGGCCTTCTAGATGATCTAAGAGGCTCAAAGCCTCTACTTTCCAAAATGTCAAGATCATGGATTTTTACTAGGATGATTCCATAAGTCCTATGTTCCTACCCTTGACACTTCCTCCTTATATTTCTATCCCTAATTTAGTAAGTATAATAGAGAAGGTGATCCCAACACTCACCTTATAACCTTTTGATCTGAGTGCTTGTAGTTGCAACTATTGCATCATACTATCATGAGCATTTTCCCTGTGTCCTTGATTGGGAAAGTGCTTGATTGGTACCATGCATTATGTAGAGGATCCATATCCTCTCTTCAAGACTTGATAACCTAGTTTTTTAACCACTTCAAGTATAACTTGAAGCCTGATTCCATGCTTGACCAACTAATGAAGGTCAAGGAAGGATCCATAGTACTTGTGCAAAAGTTCATCCAAAGATGGAATAATATACTAAATGAAATACTAGAGCCTATATTTGAAACACACCTTTTGGCTATATTTAAGGGGACAGTTAATGAATTTATCAAGTCTAAGATTTACTACCTTGACCCATTGTCCCTTAGTTGAGCATTCTCCCATACCATGAATATAGAGGATGTTGCATAGGCTAGTCATGACCCTGCCTACATAGCATACAAAAATCAAAATACATAAAGGAATAAGGAGAAGGATAAGCATGACAACATGGCCATAGCAACTATGACCAAAGAATCCAAGACCACTAACCAAGGGCTAAGGGCAAACCCATCGAAGGTCCCCACTAATAACCATAATAACCAACCTTCAACCTCTGAGGCCATTGCATCGATTGCTCCTAGGCCAAACTTTGAGTAGAAAGATTGAAGTGAGTACAGTACCTTACCTTTGAAGCCATTCAAGTTTCTAGATCAACTATTGAAGAGTGGGTGCAGGCAATACAAGTAAATGATCAAAGCCACTCAAAAGAAGCATGAGCAGCTATGTGAAATAGTCAGAGATCCCACTCAATCAACAAAGGATGACCCTTAGTTTCCTAGGAACTTTAAAATAGATCGATTTTACCACTATCACCAATTTCCTAGTCATGACACAAACTTTTGCCTTACCCTAAAGGATGAATTACAAAAAATGATAGATAGGTGAGAGCTGGCCTTGGATGCTTCAAACCTAGTCCAACCACAAAATCAATTAATGAAAGTGTACAAGGACCCATTAAATGCTAATAATAGCCCCTATGTTATTTCAGCATTCAACATTGATGATAATCAAAGACCATTTAGGGAACTATTCGTGATCTGGGTATCCCCTCACGATGAAAGGGCCTCTTCAACTTCCACCAACTCAAGATCCCCTTTTGTTGTAAGAGTATAATCACAAGTGCTTCCAAAGAAGCCTTTTATCACCAAGGTGCTCCAACATAAAATAACCCAACCAACTGTAGACTAACCAACTAACATGATCATACAATGAACTCTTATGATGGTCAATGATACTGCCTCTTCCTCACAAGCAATGACTAATAACCAAAAGACTTCAACCAAGCAATGAAAGAAGCATAAGAAAACTCCTAGCAACAAGGGTGACAAGCAGACAGAGGCATAGAAGGAAGTGGATCCACCTAATCCCACTCCCATATTATCTATACCCATAACCTTTTCTTCCCAATCTACTTCAACTAGCAAATCACAGGAGGATCCCAAAACCCAAAACCAAAAAAAAAAAAGAGAAAAGGCCTCAACAACCTAATGCCAAAGTTCATATTTTTGGGTGCATGAAGAAAGTAAAGCACAACTAGGATGACAAGCCTATGGCCAATAATGGAAACTTTCATATGATAATGAATCCTTCTTCACTAAGGTAAAGGAAGTCAACATCGCTAGTGTTTTGCAATAGCAAAATTAGGACCAATCCCCAAAATGGTGAAGTGACTAGTGCTCCTCTTTTCATTCCAATTTGGATGGGGAAATGTAAGGTTCATTATGTGCATGTTGATTATGGAGCCACAAAAAACATCATCCCATGCATCATGATTGAAAGATTGGGCTTAACAGAGTAGAAACAACCTACAACTACAGCTCTCAAGTCATTCAATAGTTTAAGGGTTGTTGTGAAGGGGTTTATCTCCTTGGACTTTGTGGTAGGAGAGAAATTTCTCAGTGGTGGAGGAGATTCCATGGTTTAACATTATCTTGGGAATACCTTGGTTGGCCTAATTACAATTCGTGTCTTCACCTATCCACCACGAGATTCACCTTCCTTATGAGGAAGGTGAAATCATCATCCATGGTAATAGTATGCTTCCCCTAGCTATCAACAATGTGAACATAGAGTAGGGGTCTAAAGTGGAGCTTTAGGGGAAAACTCCCAGTCACAAAATCCATCAACCTAAATAGAGGAACAAGCTAAGAATAACAACGATGAGCAACAAGATGTGTCATGGGACAAACTCCCTTTCAACATCATTAGTGAAGGGGATGGTGAGTACAAACTTGGGTAGAATAGGCCTTATACATTTCCTAATCTCTCAAAGATTAGGAAAAGTATACACAAGTAAAGTGCACCCCTACTCCTTCCATGCTATGGCCTTATGACCTTTATATCTACTTGAACCATAACCATTTAGCCTAAGTCTTCTCTTTATTTATCAGTTATTATCTTTTTTCCTATGTTTATTCTACTTTTTATGCATATATCTTAGAAATTTATTTTAGTTGTAGTTCAATTTATCATGGCTTTATGTCTTTCTTTACTTTTGTTTTTTAGCATAGTATAAACTAAAAAACCATTAAAAATTTGAAAATAGAAAAATCACCAAAAGCATATGAATTTCTTTTCAACATCATGGGCCCACCATGGCCTTGAACTAGCAACACAACATGGTCCATCATGGTCTTAAACTAGCAAAAACAATTACATAAAATGGCCCTCCATGGTTTAAAATTGGAAAAACAACATAACATGTGCCTACCATAGCCTAAAACTGGCAAACATCTCCTTTATCTTATTTACATTTAGCTGTTAAATGCATTTGTTTAGCCATTTAACTTTATAACCAAAATATTCAACATAGCCATTTGTAATGTTTACAACACTAGAATTATATATATATATAGCCAAAAATGAAAAAGAAAATTTAAAATTTAAAGTTTTTATAACATACATAGCCATGGTCACACTGTGTAGCGAAATGTCAAAAAAAATAATAGATCTATAACATAGTCTTGGTTGAATATAGTCATCAACATAAAAACAAAATCATATCTAGCCAAAAAACTAAAATTGACAAATGAAGGATGCTAAGGGGCATCCGAAAGAGGAAGTGGTGGGTCATTTCCTCCCTCACCACTAAGGTTGCCAATGTCTCCTAATGTCTGAAATGCAACAACACATAGCCAATTAGTAACCAATAACCAAAAACTATAACTTAAATAAAACCATAACTTAAAATAAAACTAAAACATGGAATACATAAAACTTGTGGGGACTCTAGCTCCATGACTTCTAAGGGTAGATGTGGAAGGTCATCCTTCAAATGATGGAGAATCTGGTCCTTCGTCATATTAGCCTAGTCAATATCTCCAAGATCAATGCTAGTAAGGATGCCAATCCTATCTAATATGGTCCAAGTAGGCTGCTCCTTAATAATAGTAGTCGTAGAGGTCTCACCTACAACAATGGTAATCTGAGTAGGGGATTTCTCCACCATGAGAGTACTCTCAAAGAGTTGATAGGCACTCTCTGCCTAGATCCCTTAAATGAATAGCTCTTTCTTTTACTGTTCAAATGACTCCTCTTTGAGCCACTTTATGTAGGCCTCACGATCAACCTTATACTATCACTTGTGGTCCTTTTGTATCCTACTCCACTCTAGGACCCAAAAATAGTGACTTTCCAAACCTCAACCTTTTGGAAGATGAGGTCCATCTACATCTACTACTTTACCATCTCCCATGAGAGCGCTACCTTATTTTAGATGGCATGCCAATAGTGGGTCCACATGATCTCTTTGGTTCATGATTTCCCTGAGTTAGCCAGTTGGGCTTCCATAAAGGCCTTGTGATCCTAGAGTTCTCTAATAACCTCCTCCTACTATTGAGTTTTCTTTCTCAAGGCCACAACTTGCTCTCATAAGGATTCATTGGACGTTTCCAATTTCCGTGATGTTTTCACACACGAAATTACAAAATTAGTAGCAATCTCATACAACTTCAAGGATACACTAGAAACATCATAGGGAAGCTTCGGCAAGAAGTCAATCTCCATGTCTTAGCTAGGGTCCCACTACATAGAAGGCGCTACATAACCATAAAATACAATCATAAACATAGTTCAAAACCCAAGAGAGTCATAAATTAAACACAACCTATGACATAGAAAAATGACTAAATTAAAGAAAACAGAGTTCTTACCTATCTTAGGTGCAACTTCTTGCAACTAGTTGATGATGTCCTTAGCCATCCCATGCATGAACTTCACCTTGTCCAGGACCTTTACCCATGGTTTCACATGAAACTTAGGGATAAGGGCCTACATTGATGGCTCAAGAACTACTATAAGCATAATAATCATCAAATGCTTAGGAAAAATATCAAAAGTAAAACAATAGGGTATAATAAGAAGCATTAATACATGTGCATACCTAGCTCCCCATTTTCTTCCTCTAGGATGATGACAAGGGATGTACCTAGTACTAGCTCACTAAACAAGGAGTCTAGATCATCTATATCTACATTGGTGAATTTTTGAGCCTCATGTTTTTATAAGGGTGTCTCCTCTACATGCCTTTGTTCCTCCTCAACTATAGTGACTACACATCTCTGTGCTTCCTCCTCCACAACAGCTTGGGTTGCCATGTCCCAACACTTGTTTGCAACCATAACACATAGAAAACCAATTAGCACAAAGTTAAAATGTAGTCATAAAATTTTTAAACATAGAATAACCAAAACATAGATAAAGCATACCTATGACCACCTGATGTGATGCCTTAAGCTTAAAATTAATCTTCTTTTGGATGGGTTGCTCATACACTAGTGGTGCTTCCTCTACAAGCCTCTTGAGCTTGGCCTTGGCTTTTCCTTCCACTTCTCTACATTGCTGCTTGGCTTCTAGGATTCTTGATGGAATCGTAAGGGGCTCCTCCTCCATGCTTTCAAGGGATTCACATCACCTTACACTAAGATCCTTTGTGGTAATAGGAAGCAAATCATCCATTTCATCTAATGGGTTCTAAGCCTACATGGTTAGATAAATGTACTTTATCCAAGGCCTAGAAAGTTGGTCTAGATCCTCGTTAGATAATCAGAAAAGAATGAAAAATGCATGTGGATCTATCATAGAGGTGTCATTGTGGAGTCTGAGAATCTCATCTTGAAGCCCAATAGCCAAAGTAGCTACCCATTTGAATCTGATACCATCCATCAAGACCCTCTTAAAACTCCACCCCTGCATGATGTTGATTACCTTCTTTTGTGACAATAGTTTGGGAAACACATGGGACCTAAACAAAGGATATGATGCCTTTTCCTTAGGATTTTTGAAGTTGTCCATGGAAATCCCAAAGTGGTCCATGATGGCACCAAGCCACTCTAAAATTTCCTCATGATGGCTCACTTCCTTCACTATTCTAGTTGAAAAAGGTGCCCTCATAAATGGCTATGATAATCAACATGCCTCAAATGGAGGTGCTGAAATGATCAACTTCAATGTTGAAGGAGTCGATGACATGCAACATCTCTATAGCAAGGATGAAAGGGATAGGTGTCATAATTAGATCAAGTAAACTTGCATGCTTAATGTTTGCTTCAATGAATCTAGGCACCTATATCCCCTCAACCATTTCTATGCTAGTATCACCTCACCAAACTTTAGGATGAGAGTATCATCATGGTCTCCTAAAAGTGGTAAGGTGACATTAGTAGGAGGTCCTGCAAGGCAACAACCAAGTGTTTAGCATTAGCAAAGGCATGTTTAATAACTATTTAAAATGATATAATACTTATATATTTAGTAACCATAAAACATTAGATGTTATAACTCTTATATTTACCTCTCTTCCTCTTCTTCGGTGTGGTTTGAATAGAGGTTCCAACTGTAAGGGTCTAATCCTGGATGCTCTTACAACCCACCCACTAGTTGTGTATTGTCCTGTTGGCCACACACTTCTTGTAGACAAGGTCACATTTCTTAGAGTATTCATCAAAGTCCCCTCTTAACTATTCATACATAATAGTTCTGATTTGAGGGCCCTTGGTAAATACATCTAAGGTAGTTTGAGCCACCAAGGTTTGATCATTAGTAATCAATCCTTGATCATTAACCCTATACTTGCAAGAAATTCATAGAACTAAGAAAGTAAGAAAATTTACTTTATCCAATGAAGGTAAAAAGCATAAAAGCACTATAACAACCATGCTTATCGCTATATATGGTACATGGTTCCAGGCAAGTTCTAAAACAATGTGTGGACTTTGTGTATCACCATTAGAGTATTTTCAGCATTATACTAGCTATACTCTAGCATAGTCCAAATCTCCATCAAGTAGCATGGGCTGATCATGTTTTCTACATCCCCTATTGTCATAGGAAGTGGATCATTAGTGATGAACTTAGTGATCTGACTAGATGCCCAAGGAATTAGTGTCTTCACTATGACCCCGGCCACATCCACAAACAAGTGTAACCATAGAATCACACTAAATTTCTAAAGGATGTAGGCAAGGAATTTTCTTACCCCTTGCTAGAACTATAGTGAGACCTTATCCAAGGTCATAATAGGTAAATGGGTATTGGCCTTAGGGTTGCCAATGTAGCATAAAATGTCCACTAACTCAATAATGATGAGTATGGGCTTTAAGAAGACCTTGCATGAAAAGGCAAAAATATCATGACCGATCAAAATTTCTTAACAAGTTTGTAAAATCATACTAGTCAGGGGTGAAATTGGCCCCTATAAAAAGATATAAGGTGTTTATTCAAGTTTTCTCATGAAATTCATAAGAACATTATTACAACATTTCATAGCTTTATACATCATAGCCAAAGTATTATAGCCTAGATAGCACATCAAATTAATACTTAACCAAATTTAGAATCTAGGAAATAGCCAATAGCATGAATGTTACAAAAATTAGTAAAAATTTCTTAGGACCTTCAAAACCAAATTTAGAGCATTAAAATTTTTTTTAGGTATTTCCAAGGAAATGGAAATTGACAAGATAAATCTCTAACTATGTCAACCACATCCATCTCCAAAGGGATAAATTGCTACAACCAGAATTTAGCCTTATTAACACAATGTAGATCAAAAATTCATTAAAAATCCATCCTAGCTCTTATTTTAGTGATTCTACCATGGAATGAATTTTAAAATCATGAGTGTTTTAGCAATGACCATTACAACCAAAAACACATAACCATTTTTACATAAAACATAGCTAAAAATAGCAAAACCATATCCGTCCACCTTAGTGCAGGGTTAGGAAAAAATTCACTAAAAATTTGTTTGAGCTCCAAACAAAGTGACTCCACCACCGTTTAAAATTTGAATTGAGTTCTACACACCCACACTTAAAAAATATTGAAAACCCATTCTATCTATTCAAAAATATTTCATTAACTTGGATGAAAATTTGAAAACAGCACAAACATCACTTTTACATGAGTTTGGTAAAAATTCAGTTAAAAATTAATTTCAAGTTTAAATGGAATGATTCCAACTCCTTTGGAAAGAAGAAACCAAGAATCACCTAGCCAGAACCAAAAAATAGCCAAAACCCATACCTTTTTCTTAGAAACAATTTGTGAATTTACATGAAATTTTGAAAAATGACACAAAACTTAACAAAACAGCCACACTAAAACAACCATAACTTCATCGTTTCAAACCCAAATTGAATGGGAGCATAGCCATTGAAAACCTTAAACGTAAAGCTACAAACCCATAGCATCAGATTTTAAAAATATTAGCCGTTTCCTTAGTAAAAAATAAAAAACATTGCTTGATTTTTTCATCAAAAAAGCATCAAAAATCACAAAACCTAACTTACTATAGCCATGAAGAGTATCCAAAACAGCCAAAAAAACTTATACCCATTTAAAAAATCATTAAAATAAGGGGTTAGTAGTTTTTTAAAATTAAATTTTAACAAACATTGAGGCCTAAATCTAAGGAAAACTACCCTATCCTCAAATTTTATGAAAGAAGCATGAAAACAGCAAGCCTAATTTCAAAATCCAAATCTATCAAAGCTAAAACAACAAAATAACCCTATATTTGCATAAAAAATGGCCAAAATAGAAGGTAGGATTTCATTGTAAGTTTTTTCTACCCCCTCTATCAGCATAGATCTAAAGAAAATGGCCTCATCCATGGCTAGAAAAATAAGAGAAATAGCTAGAAAACTAGAAACAATGGCAGGAATTACCTACCTTGGGGTGGCCACAGAAAATGCCTAAATGGACATGGGTCTAGAAAGCCTATATAGATTTTTAGTGTTATCATCTACCTTCTAGATTCATGGATTCTTTCTCTTTCCTCCATGCTGCTTGGGCACCATAGTTGCTCCAACATTTGGAATCTCTGGGATCTAGGTGGAATGGAGGTTCTACACTGGCTGCAAGGAAGATTTGATGCTTTCACACTAAAGATTGATGGTTTTTGTAGTAAAATATCTCTACTTGGACTCTCCTCTATTGTGTTGTGTTTGGGAATGACATTTTGTGATGGTTGTTTATAAAATTTGACAATAAAAATCCAATCTAAATCTAAACACCCACCTCCAAACTCCTATTGCTACTATAGTTCACCATAACTCCAAGTGCACTAAAGTGAAAAGGGGAAAAAGTATTTTCCATGCTAGTATTGATGAGAGATAACTTCAATTTTTTAAAATTTTAAATTTTGAGCAATGGACCCTACCATACACCTTCACTCTTATCCTAGAAACTACATCAATGTTAGCTTGTGATCCCTTTGGTACTTAGAACCATGTCCAAGCCTTAACCCCCATGAATCCATGATGAGGATACCATACCTAGTGTGGATACATGCCTCCCACCTCCTAAAACCTTTAGAATCTCACTTTCTTACCATGTTTAGTAGATATGAATTACCTTTTTTAACCCCAAGCTCCAAAAGGAGTTAAACCTTATCAAAACTAGACATTTTGGGTTTCCACACTAGGGAAACACTACTCAATGTGAAAGAAGGGGGGTAGCATCCATTCTTATCCCCCAAAACTAATCTAGCCCAAGTTTGGCCCCCAGAGTAGACCCAAATGACCTAGAACCTCTCCAATCATCCTTGACATGCTGAGGGAGGCCTCATCCATGCTAAGCATCATAGCCCCAATGTGGATGGATGGGGGGATGATCAAAACTACCTAAATTGATTGCCTAGTAGCCATAATTCTAGCCTAACACTCCCTCATAGCCTTGGGTAGCCTAGTTTGACCTTTAAACAAGTTAAGTTTGTACCCATAGCCTACTCCATGATGGTGAACACCCCCTACTTTCTACACCCCCACCCCCCCCCACCCCNAAATGTAATGCAAGAAAATCTTATTCATGATCTAAAATATCCAAATAACCTAATCTAGTGATCCCTGGATAGTGTCAAAACCCTCTAGAGCTTCCAAAGGCTTCAAAAGTAGTCAAATATGGTACAAAAATACCACCCCCTCTCATCCACATTAGGGCCATCATGCCTAACATGGAAGAAAGGGGGTTCTATTACATGAGATACCTAGGAGCCTCCAAATTAGTGAATCTTGCCACCAAGCATTGCCCATCGACACCAGCAACCTGAAAGATAGACATGCATTATTGCTTGGCTATCAAATTGGCCTAGATCTGACATTCTTGGTTCATCCACATTGAGGAAAATCCCTTTCATGCTACCCATCATGGAAACATTATGTATAGAGCTAGGAAGGTTACTAGGGAGTCCCAAATGCATGAAAATAATGCCAAATTATCTTCCGCTAACACAAGAACCTTGATGGCCCTTCTGAAAGCCACTAGAATGCATAAAATCAACAAAAATTAGCCTCCTAAGATTCTTCCATGCTAAGGAGGACCTCATCCATGTTGATAAACCTGGCCCCAACATGGATGAAAGGGGAGGAAACTGAAATTGTTTAAATTTGCATAAAAACTGACTTCCAGAAGCAAGTTAGCACTTCTGAAAGCCACAAAACATCTAGAAGTCAACTAAAATAACCTAAAATTGCCCCCCTTGAAGTCTCAATGCTAAGGGGGTCCTCATCCATGTTGAGCATCCTAACCCTAATGTAGATGGAAGGGAGAAGACAAAAAACCACTTAACAGCCCTTGCGATGACTAGATTTTGACCCAAGGCATCAATAATTGACACTAACAACCCTGGAGACCCACAGGCATGACCAGAAGTGACAAAAAATTGGCAAAAACTAGCTCTCTTAGGTATTTGACACTAAAAGAAATCTCTTCCATGTTGGCCAATGTGGAAGTAAAGGGGAAACTTTGGTGAAACCCCAAAATGGCCCTTAGGCATCTTGAATTAACACCAAACAGCCTTTTGTGCACTCCTAGAACCATGTTTACACCTTCTTGATCCCTTGAACGCTACAAAACTAACATAAAATAGCTAAAAAGCAATGCCCCTTGATCTTCCTAGCTAGATCCACATTGGGCATCCAATCCCCAACATGGAAAAAATGGAAGAAGCCTAATAACCACTTAGGAACACCCAAAATTGCCAAATTTTAACATAAAATCCTAGCCCTTAACCTTGGCAACTCTAGGAGCTAACATGCATAGTCAATTATGATCCAAAATGGCCTAGATCCATGATTCTTATTTCATACACATTGGAAAAGGCCCCTTCCATGCTAAGTAGTATGGAAATAGGAGGGTGAGGCTACCTTTCCTCTTTTAGTGACAAGATGACACTCCCAGATACCAAAAATCTATGCCAAAGAAGCCTAGGACCTCATAGCCTTAAGATTATGCTTGTTTAGCTTCATTTTATCCTTCAAAACTCATTTTCCCAAATCTTCCATTCTATAGTAACTCCCTCAATGTGGAAATAGGAGGTGAAACTTTAGATGCCCTTAAATGACCTCTAAACATGAACAAAATCAGCCAAAAATTTGGGAAATTATGACCTACAGGCCTAGGAGCCTAGAAACATAATTCATGTGCTTCCAAGATATCTCAAAATCATAGAATAAGTGCACCTTCATTATTCCATGTAGGGGCCACCATGCTCAGTGTAGAAAAAAGGGGAATGCAATTTCAACTTGATTTGGTACTCAAATTAACTCAAATTGCCTCAAAATGAAGGTAGGGGATGGACAACTCTCATATATAGGTTCCAACTATCAGTTTGACCTCATTTAACCCTATTTTGGATTTTATTTTAATCTTCCATTCTAAGCCCCCTCCCTTCCATGCTAGCTAGCATGGAAACAAGGGGGTTAAGCTCCAAAGCCTACTTTTTAGCCTTTATCAACCTTCAAAGTATTCAATTTTGATATATTTGGCCCTATGCTACCTTGAGAAGGCCTTGGAATCCTAATTTCAACTCTCTAGATGTTCTAAAATCCATTTTCCTTGGTTTCCATGTTGGAACCACCTTGCTCAACATGGATTCAACATGGAAGATGTTTTGGGCTCCAAAAAGGGATCCCAGGGGTTGAAACTAATGTCAAAGTAGTTCATTCCCTTCCCTAGTCAAATTCACAATCATGCAAGCAATTAGGAGTTGAAAATTAATCCAAAAAAACCTAGAAAACTATTTAGATGTTTCTTCCACACTGGAGATCACCCCTTCCACACTGGCCAACATGGAAATAAGGGGGATCCAACATGGAAGCCTTAAAACCCTTGATTTTTAGGTCCAAACATCCTAGAAATAGCCCTGATTCATGCCCAAATTTTCCTAACATCCTTGTAGCCCTAAACCATGGCCTACTAAGGCCTAAAACTAGTAAACCTTAGTCCCTTTTTTACCTATATTAGCCAAGATTCATCCGATGTAGCCTGTCTTGGTTGATTTGACCTCATTACATGATGTCTTGACTTGTTTTTGGCCTTTTGTTGCATCGTTAGCCTTCTTGACATAGTATGGTCTTTATATATCCTTATATTTTCTTCATTTTTCTTATTATAGCCTTACTTGTATTTTTTAACCTTTCATTGGTATTAAATTATGGGATGTGAGCTTCCCTAACCACCATTTGGCACCATGTGACCATGCCCCGCCAAGGCCTTAAACTAGCATCATGGCCCACTAAGGCCTAAAACTAGCAAAACTATGATCCTTGTTAATCAATTGTAACCTTATTTCTTGTACTTACCTTTATTTTATCTTAATTTGACCCTTATTACACTTTTTTACTTATTTTTACTCTATTTATAGCCTTGGATGACCTTGTTTGCATTAGAACAACATGTATTTACATAATTTTATAGCCATTTATTCATCTTTAACCAGGTGCCACTTAATATGCTTTTGGTTAATATACAAGGCAGAAGTATGAGTACTTTGGAGTAGATAAATTTTCATTTGTGCTCACATGGATCCCATGATGATGTAGAATGGTATATTGACCTTGATTCCCTATAGCTTGAGCCTAAGAGTCTTGTCAACCACATAGTCTCAATAGAAAAACCTTTAGAATGGCTTGAAAGCCTAGTAAAAATCCTTGACTTAGAGGCAAGCAACATAATTGAAGACTCTATGGTTGAGTTCCCTGTCATAACACACAATGGTAAGAAGAAAATCCTTATACTAAGTTCCTCACTTGATCCTCAATAGGTTCAAGACATCACCAAGGTTCTACAAGTCAATATTAAGACATTTGCCTGGTCATATGAAGATATGCTAGGCCAAGACCTACACCTAGTAAAACACAACATCATACTAGACCCTAGCATTAGAACAATTAAACAAAAAGTGCACAAAATTAGACTTGATTTGGCCTTGTTAGTTCGTGATGAGATCTCAAAGCTCTACCAAGATAGTTTCATTATGATCATTGACTATGCAGAATAGGTGTCCAACATAGTGGTAGTCCCTAATAAAAATGGGAGTATTCATATTTGCATTGATTTCTGAGACCTAAATAAAGAGACTATCAAGGATGACTTTCCTTTGCCTAGTATTGATCAACTTATCAATATTATGGCCAAACATGCCTTATTATCCTTTATGGATGGATTCTCATGATATAACCAAATTAGGATCAACCTAGAACATCAACTTAGCATGATCTTCATGATCCCTTGGGGTACCTTTTACTATACCATGATTTCCTTTAGCCTTAATAACATAGAAGCAACCTATCAAGAAGCCATGACCTACATCTTTAGTGATTACATGCTAGATTTTCTTAACAATTACATGGATGATAAAGTTGTTAAGTCCAAAGTGGCTAATGACCTAGATCTTGTCCTTAAACGATGCCTTAAGTATGAGCTTAGGCTCAATCCTAAGAAATGTGTCTTCAGTGTCAAGGCTAGTAAGATTCGTGGCTTTATAGTACCTAAAGCAAGGACACAGGTCAACCCTGATAAGGTTAAGGTCATATCCAAATTATTTATGCCTATCAACCTTAAGGAGCTTTAAGGATTATAAGGTAGCTTACAATTTATTTGTAGGTTTATCGCTAGGCTTACAGATAAGTTACAATCCATGCAACACTTGCTTAAGAAAGGGGTTCACTATGAGTGGATGGCACAATGCCAAGAGACCTTTAAAAACCTTAAGCAAGAGTTAACACAACTTCCAATGGTCTATCCTCTGTAAGAGGGTAAACCTTTTTACATTTACCATGCTATCTTTGACATGTCCATTGCCTCTACACTCTATCAAAAATGTCATGATGGAGTAGAGATGCTAGTATACTACCTTATCCATGCATTAGTTGCCAACGAGACCCAATACACTAAAGTGAAGAAGTATTATCTAGCACTAGTCTTCTCATTGAAGAAGTGGAGATACTACCTCTTTAGAAGCTAGGTCACCATCATTTACAAATACAATGTACCCAGAGTCATAGTGACCAACATCTATGAGAGTAGCTGTATAGCTTGATGAAAAGCCAAACCATAGAGTTTAACCTTCATTACATCTCTCAATCCTCAAGGAAAGGCCAAGTTATAGCCATACCACTCACAGTATCACTTATTGATGATCAACCAACCATGGATCCTAAATTCCCTAATGAGCATATTAACACTGTTAGCTAAGTGCTCAAGGATTATGAGGTAGTCATGCACTTTGATGGAGCTTCAACTACCCATGGGATGAGTGCCACTACCATCATAACATTCCCATCTAGTGAAATCTAATCCATTGCCTATCACTTTGAGTTTCCATGTACCAACAACATAATAGAGTATGATGGTTTAATGAGAGGAATGATGGTAGCTTTTGATCTAGGAATTAGATGCTTAAAGATCAAAGGCAATTCACAACTTGTGGTTAACCAAGTAATTGATATCTACACATGTAAATCCAAATATTTACAACCTTACTATGACCTAGGGAAGAAATTGTTACAATAGTTTGTAGACATTGATATCCAACACATACCCCAAAATGAGAACATCATAGCCAATGCCATTACAATGTTAGCTCTTGGTGTGATGCCAGATGTGTTTCGTAAGCTATTCATCTTAATCGTGGGTTGTGCTATCCCCATCATGTAGAATTCTAAGGATACCTTTGTGGCCATAGTTCACACTTCTCTTGCCATGCAGTGGTATGACAATATAAAATTTTACCTTATGCATGGTGAATCCTCACAAGGCCTAACTACCACTCTGATGAGCAGTGAGGTACCCCTATGCTTAATCATACGAAGACGAGCATGTATGTGTGATTTGATCAAACTCTGTGGATGGACTAATTATGACACTTAGATAGTTATACATTGATCACATTTCACTATCTTCCAACCTAGACTAGTATTTGCTTTGTCACGTATGGTTTAGTCCAGAGTGAGGTGTATGATGTGATTTCTAATACTATGCTACTCCTAAAGACAATGAGAAATAACTTTATCAAGCTAATAAGCAATAAAAAATAAAATCTAAGCTTGCCTAAGTGTGATGAGCATTCATCCTAATCATCTGTACACATCTTGGACTGTGTGTACTACTTCTGGGATTACCAAGCCCACATGACTTAAAGCACTACTTGATATGCTACTTGGTTACCACGTAGTTACACTTAAATGTTCCTGACTAAGACGTACGCATTCTGTGTTAACACTAGGAAGTGTAAATGAAAATAAAGGAAATGTTAACTAAGAAAACAATAATAACTAGTTTAATAATTAAAAAAATTAAAAGCTGAGTAAACGTTGCAATGATGGAGTAATCTTGATCTTTATTATCGATCGTGTGCATGTCCAAGTACGTAATACTCGAACAAAGGTTCCATACAATTATAAGCATCACACTGAAGGCATCACTTGGGAAAAGAATTGAAAACTAACTAAAAATTGACAAAAAGACTCAACCCAAAAACTCATTAGAAAGACTCCTTCACTATGCACCTGAATGCTATATTTATAAGCTAACACAAGAATCACTATATCATGTATACGATATCATATCCAAGCTATGATATCGCATACCCGATATCATGTACCCAATATTGGGGCCTGGCAAACTACGATTCATTATACCCCCCACAACTAAATAAAAACTCATCCTCAAGTCAAAAAGATGAGGAACAAGTTCATTTAATTACATAGTGGATAGGTATGGGATTATAGACTGACTATGGATTCCTTCACGCCATAGTGTGGCACTAGACAAAACAAAATTGGGACACCAACACAAAATAGAGAATTGTTTGGAACTCATGTGGTTCCTGGTGGTGGTGGCTCCTCCATGGGCTTCTTCCCCTTAACCTATGCTCCAGGCTTTGAAAATGGATACTTCTGAAGGAGTGCCTAAATTTTCTCTTCCTCTATTTTAGGATCATGTGCCATCTATGCTAATGTTCCAATGTTTGCAAAGTTAACACCTCCCATGGACACAAAAATTATGGGAACATCTAATTAGCTTTGACGTACCATGTTGCAAATAGCTGGTGTTCCTCCTCATAGGCTCTGGCTTTGTCTCTATATTTGTGATAGTCCATAAGCCATCGAGCCAAGTCTGTTGCAACATTCTTTTAACCTTGTTAGCTAGCTTTTACCACCTCTAGTTTAGAATTTGCTACCTCTAATTTTTGCAATATCTTTTTATGTTCGGCAAACTCTATTTCATATTTGGCATTGGTGGCAGCTACTTGCTTTTCCATCTTGGTCCTTAGGCATCTTACTATTAACATGGCCAAGTTGGCATACCATAGGTTTTTCAACTCCATCTATTTTGTGAGATCCTAGATTTGTAGGTTGCAACTCTTTAATTCTACTTGGTGGATGAAGACATAAGTGTCCAATATGGCCCACTAGTAAGTGTTTTGAGCACTAAAAGAGTTGATGTGGGTCTTAGCCATATGGATCTCTTTTTCAATGATCTCCTTATACATCCCCACCTAATCCCATAAATGCTCCTTCAATTTTTCATGTCGATTAGCTTCATTTTGCCACGTGCTTATTTCAATGGTCATCTTCTGAAAAATGGCATGTACCTCCTTCATTGAGAGGGTCCTATTCTCTCTAGCTAAGCAACTTATATCTTGTTTTACTCTTATTAGTTGTTCTCACACTTATTGAAAATTTTCCTCAAGAACATTCTTTTATTTTTCAGCTATTGTCAACCAAAGATTTTTTATGGAAAGGAGTTTATTTTCTTCCTGTAAGGCTTTGAGTGCTTTTGCATGGATATGTTTGAGCCTATGCTTTTGAAGCATCCCAATCAGCCTTCTTCTTTTCCTTTTCCATCCTTTTATTCTCATCTAATAATTTATTTAGTTACTCTATCCTAAATAATTCTAGCTGATCGACTGGAATAAGTTGGGATGGATCCCACTATTCAGCTTGTAGAGCAACAAACTTCTTCTGGAGTTTTCTCAACTCATCTTTTTCATGTTCAACCCTAACCTTAGCCATAACTAGCTTTCCCTTCATGGAAATGAGGTTTGATTGTGCTACTGTGACATCTTTTGGGATGCCAAAAAAATATGTCATTACTTATCCTATTTGCAAAAAATGATCCAAAGCATCCTCATGTTCTGTAGGAGTCATCGAGAGACCAACTAGAACTTGAGCATCATGTGCTCTTGTGAGATCCACTAGTGGCACAATAGAGATGTTAAATGACTCTTTGATGTGGTTTGTGACCACTTCTACTACTCTAGCTACATCCTGGTGTTGCATGACCACCACTATGGCACCTTCACCAATTTCCATTTGTACTTGAAATGATGTAGCATTCCAAAAAATCTATTATGACCAATGTGACTCCCCTTCTTCTATTCATACTAAGATCTCAACCCTTGCATGATCAATTAATATGGTGGGCTATATGGCATCATTGATCACCTTGAATATATTAGCCTCATTGTAACTTCCCCAACTGATCATTTCTATGATGGCCCTAAGATGGCTCATCGATAGTCAGTAATCTTGCAGCGATAGTGGCAGTTGGTCTTGTTGGCCCATGGGCTGCGTGCTAGGCCCTACTTCTTATTGTTAATTGAACCTTGTGTTTGGAAGTTGGCCAGGCACTACTGTTTGAGGTGCAGTGGGTCCAATCATCTACTCCTACTTAGGCTTCAGTGTCTCATCAACATCTTTCTTGGTGCTGGTGGCTTTAGTAATTTGGCATATGAAGCATTTTGAGCCTTTCTGAGGGCATCATTAGTGTACCCCATAATTATAACACATCGACACAGCTTCCTAATTAGACATGGAAAGGGTAATGCAAACTTTCCTATCTTGCATTCTTCGAACTACCTTAATATTTCTATTAGATACAAATTGGGAAAATTGGCATCAACCTTGCCCATCAAGATTGCACTTCCTCTGGTTGCATAGGTAGAGATCCTATTTAGCCCCTTTGTTGGGAAGATGTGATAGGTGTCAATTTTAAAATAAATTCTCTCTTCAAGAGTTAGTTCTCCATATGTTTTTTCTTCTTTTTCATACATCCTCTTTAGCCTTACTTTTCTTGCATCAACATCAAATCATGTGGATAGATGAACAACTTTGGGCCATGTATTTAGAAGATTTAGAACTTCTGCAATGGCCTTCATAGAGAAATCAACTAAAATTCCACTAATGTCAGTGATGGTACCTTCCTCTTTATTATGCCAAAATTGATAAGTTTCCCCCAAATACCATTCTCCACTTTCCAAGAGGACAGGCCATAGTGGAGATTCCTTAAGTTGATCTTTGACTGACTCAAGGGTGAATTTGGTAAAAGGTCCACAATTAAGTTCCATGATCACTGTAGCAAATGTGGACCTTTCCTAAATAGCTTGAACATATTCTGAGGACAATGTGAGATGTTGTCCTTGTTCAGGTTCCTTGCCTTCTCCACCTTCTGCTTGACCAGATTGTGCAGTAATAGGGGATTCTTGATGGATGCTAAACAATTGTGCCTCCTATTCTACATGTTCTACAGGAGGTCCTTAGCCTTAACCTCTCTTCAGATGTTTGCATGCACCTTGAGAAGGTCCACCTTGTTGTCCTCATTTAGAGGCCATCTATAATTACAGAAAGATCAATTGTTAGTAAGGTTATTTAAAGAAGTTCAATTATCTCATACCTTACTCATTGCCTTTAATAAATTTTGAATTCTTGCCTAGTGTGATTTTAGAGTTAGAAATTTTTCAAGGAAATTCTCCTAAAAGTTTTAATGTCAAGCCTAATTTTCTCAGGTGATTCCAACAATAACTTACATGATTTGGGTGAAGGAAGAAAATTATTTTGGCATAAGTTCTTAACATTTCTTAATATTTCTTACCTTTATAATATCCTTCAGGTAATAGTGAATTCTAAAAAAGTTGTGCATGAGTAATTCTACTGTACCCCTCCCCCACAACTGAGTTAAACACTCCAAGTTTAAGTAGGAGCAAGCTATGAATGGTTAAATGGTAGACTCGCAAAGCGTGAAAAATCATGGAAGAAAATTGCAACAACTCCCCTCACATCAATAGTTGAAAACAACTTCTACACATGTGGGTGGGGCCATATATATAGGTTTTATAGATGCGATATTGCGTACGCAATAGCGCATACCTAATATCACGTGGAACTCGATACTGGGTACCTGATATCGATCCTATCCAAAATAGGGTACTTAGTAAAATTGATGAGTTTTCAAGTTTTCATGGCCAAAAATGAAGGATTTGAGGTAGATTTGAAAGATCTAGTGTAATGTTAAGAAGACATTAAGGTAACAAAAGTGTAATGAAGTGGAATTATACAATGAAGTTCTTGAATAGGATGAGGAAAAAGGACATGTACTGGTGCAAAGGAACATTTGATTGAAATAATGATAAAAGAAAGAATAAATTCGACAATGCAGTACTCGAAGGATATGAGATGATGTGGTAGTGTGCAACAAGTACAAATTACAAAAATTATGCAAGTGGTCCTCCCCAAAGCAAGTTCCAACCTATCATGCCCTTGCGTAACCACACCTTAAAATGTTTGTAGGTACTAGAAGGGTTAAATGCAATCCACATTGGTGCAACAAAACACACACATGTTAAATACCATAGTGATGAGGTATGAATTCTATGCCACATAGGACACAAGTTAGGAATACTTGGATAGTGAGATCAGATAAATCATAGAAGGGATTGCAAAGATTGGGATGTGAGGTAACTTATCCTGGGCACAATGAATCCAAAGTGTTGTGCATGATTAAGGTACCATTAGCCTTTCTCTCCAAGATCACAACCAAGTCCATACCTTTGACCAGTGACATCACATTGTTTCATCCCAATGATAGACAACCATAAGAGCATCACAACAACAAGATGTACAATCACTTGGTGTTTTGCGCAAGGAAGGAGTGATTTGAATTGTCTGTGACAAGTTTTTCTTGATTTTTTTATTTTTTTCTCTTTTTTATCATTCTTCTTTCTTTGCTTTTTCTTCTTATGGCCACCTTGGGACTTTGTCTTTTCTAAAGGTAATCCGAAGAAGCCACCAACCTTTAGGCATGGGTGCATGTCTTTCTAGTGGGACCCTCTAGAATAGCATTGAGTTCCTTTATTAAGTGCCTTTATCACAACTCCTACTTCCATTTTTCATTACATCTAGAAGGATCTTAGTACAACCAAGCTACATGATAGTACATATAGAGGTCACCAAAGAGAATCTGCAAGTCCCCTTGAGGTCACACCCTCACCATTCCCTCTTAGTCCATCACTCTTCACTCTAGGCATAATGAGTGCAAAGTTACTTTAAGTTTTAATGATAATAATAATATCATCATACCTAGAGTAGAACCTCTTATTAATAGAATGGATGGATGGATGTTGTGGGCTCACTATCCAAATAATTAGTCCCTTGTGACTCAATAGCATAGAACAACACCTCAACCGATAGGTCACATGAGTATTTTATTCACAAATAAGATCACCCTCCTAAAGATAAAATGAAAAATTGAAAAATAAAAAATTGTAAAACCAAAGAAAAGGAAAAACATTTATGAATTCTACTTGTTAGAATAGGAAGTATCCCCCATGACTAAACCTTGGATCATGGCCAGAATTAGTAAATGAAAAGTTTGGATCCATGCATGTTGGAAATATTAGGGTCTAGTCATATCTACACCACTGGGTGTCTTTTAGTGTAGTGGTAGGAATGTACCCATATTAGGGTTCACACACTTGGTTAAAGTAGGAATAATGGGGCAGATTATAAGATGTGGTCATGTGATAAGAGTTTGACCCACTGTGGCACCCATGACCATAAGATGATATACACGGATTGATATGTCTTCCCATGTTGTTATATTCATTGGGTCGTGTGGTTGTTGGAGTGTTAATTGGTGGCCTGGATAAGGTAACATGAGGCATTGAGTTCAAAGAGGAAGGTGCATCACAGTGTTGGGCTTGTGCTAAGTTAGAGGATGTAGTGGTTTCAAAACTATGTTGTCTCCTTCTATGGCCATGCCTAAAGACAGGATGCTTCCAACGTTGTGGAGGATTCCCACTGCTATTGACAATAGTAGCATAAGTAATGTTTGTGGGTTGGTGTTGTGGTGCAAAACCTTTTGGTACAACTAGTGGCGATGTAGAAGGACGTGAAGGATGAGAATATTGAGAGCAAGGAGAAGTGTAAGGAGCATGAGGTGGTGATCTCGTGGGAGAGGACATGGGTTAATGATACTTGGGAGAATGATAACGATGAGGTGAAGCAGAAGATGTTGATCTAGTTGGAGAAATAGGGTGTTGAACAAAATAAGCACTTGCTTTCGGGGCATACAAAGGTTAAGGCTAGTTTGGCGATGGTCTCCCCCATGACTGGGGGTTTTGCCACTACGATTGAGCACAGTACTTCTGTATGAAATCCAGATGTAGCATTCTTTCCTAATACTCATGTAGATGTGACAAGATTGGGCATTATTCATTGGAGTGATTGTAAAAGCAAACATTGCATTACTACTTCTGATTTGCAGTTGAGTCCCTATCCTTGTTTTCTTCAACCCTTCTTTCCAATTGTTGAATGGTGTTCTGTCCTATTTCTAAGTTTGGCATCCTCTGTTTATTCTGGTTGTTAGAGTGATCTTGCATGGTTTTACCTCTAATAATGTTTGCATATTCTCTACATTTTTCATGTACCCACTCCATCATCTTATTGATCTTTTCCTCAATTTCATCTAGTGATTTTAGTATTGGCAAAGATGGGGATGGTTCCACCTCCTCAAGGTGAGTTGATTCCTCCTCTTCATGATTATGGACCTTCGTTACTTTAAGATTTTGGTTCTATTGAGATCTTTCAACATTCTCCCATTTGGTTATTTCTCCTTCTTCTTTTACTACCCACTTAATAAGCTCTTGGAATTGTTTGGTTCATAGTTCATATAGTTGACCTAGGGCATACATTCCTAGGGTCTCCCTCATTTCATTATGGAGCCCATCCATGATGTGGCACATTAGCCTTAGCTCGGAGAACCCATGTTTTGGGCATTTTTTTAACAGTGA
This sequence comes from Gnetum montanum, assembly GCA_015680685.1. Lineage (NCBI taxonomy): Eukaryota > Viridiplantae > Streptophyta > Gnetopsida > Gnetales > Gnetaceae > Gnetum > Gnetum montanum. Next base: position 325,230 of record MNCI01027637.1, read on the forward strand.
GCAATATCTTTCTAAGGCCATGTCCAAGGGTTCATGTTGCCCTTGTTCCACTCTTGGATTTGTCTCCTCAAGGTTGACACTCTTGCATAGGTCTGATATCTTTCATTGAAGAGTTCTACCATTTTGGGCCAATGGAAAATTCATTTTAGCTTTAAATACTTGTACGATAGTTTTTCTTGATCAACAAGTGTCATAGGAAAGAGCTTAAGTCTTTGCCACCCATTATCAATGTTGTTCCATGCATAGGCATCATAGAAGGCTTGTAAATGGTGTTGTGGATTTAAATCATAGCCTCTTGACAACTTGCGAAAGTTTTTTAAATCAAGCTTGGGTAGATGCCTTTCCTTATGATGCCTCTGAGATATTTGAATAGCCTCTATTATATGCATTAGGCTCTTAGTGGTTAGCATTGATTCATCATCAACAAACAGGTTGTAAGTTCGTGAGTTGAGATGATGTTGTCTATGTTCATGTTGGTGTTCATGCTTTTGCTTGTGGGTTCAATTTTTATTGCTACACCAACCCCTTGAGGAATAGTCATCCATGTCATGACCTAATGTTGAAAGAGTAGAGGAAGAGAGACAACTGGAAGATTCTTCATGACTTTTGTAATTCTCCCAGTCATCCCCTGATGTACTCTTACTAACCATTGAGAAGGTCTTAGGCCTTATGGGTCCCCTCATTCTAGGAGATGTCCCATCCTTGCTAGAGGTGTCATAGTTGGATGTCAAGAGTCCTTGAGTATCATTGGGATTTCCATGAACATATGAAACTCTTGCATAAGATTGCATACTCCAACCTTCTTCTTCATCATAAATTTCATTGGTTCTCCAATAAATTTCCTTGCTAGTTATTGCATTATCATTGTATTGTGAGAGAGACATTGTCATGAATTGTGTGTGACTCAATTAAATTTAATTTCTTTTTTGGAAATATATATTTTTAATACCTTGTTAGAACGATCTTGTATGATATAACTAATCTAGATAGCTAGCACCATCCCTAGCAATGGCACCAATGATGACAGCAAGGTACCCCTACGCTCAACCATACGAATATGAGCATGTATGCACAATCCGATTGAGCTCTATGGATGGACTAGTTGTGACACCTAGATAGTTATACGTTGTTCATAGTTCATTGTCTTCCTACCTAGACTAGTATTTTCTTTGTCACATATGGTTTAGTATAGAGTGAGGTGTATGATGTGATTTCTAATACTATGCTTCTCCTAAAGACAATGAGAAATAACTTTATTAAGCTAATAACCAATAGAAAATAAAATCTAAGCTAGCCTAAGTGCGATGAGCATCCATCTCTAATCATCCATACATATCTTGGACTTCGTGTACTACTTCTAGGATTACCAAGCACACATTACTTAAAGCACTACTTGATACGCTACTGGGTTACCACGTAGTTACACTTAAATGTTTGTGATTAAGATGTACTCATTCCACATTAACCATAGAAAGTGTAAATGACAATAAAGGAAATGTTAACTAAGAAAATAATAATAAATAGTTTAACAATTAAAAAAAATTAAAAGGTAAGAAAATGTTACAATGATGGAGTAATCTTGATCTTTATTGCTAATCATGTGCATGTCCAAGTATGTCACACTCAAACAAAGGTTCTGTACAATTACAAGCATCACACTATGAGCATCACTTGGGAAAAGAACTGAAAACTAACTAAAAATTGACAAAAAAAACTTAATCCAAAAACTCACTGAAAAGACTCCTTCATTGTGCACCTGACTGCTATATTTATAGGCTAACACAGGAATCACAATATCGTGTATACGATATCATATCTAGGTTATGATATCATGTACCCAATATCATTTACCCAATATTGGGGCTTGGAAAACCATGATTCATCACATTCAAAAGGACATTGTACACAAATGATCAAAGTAGTATGTCATTATAGGTGATAACACATTATGTCAATAGTCCTACGATGGTTTATTATTAAAGTTCTTAGGTAAAACTAAAGCCAAAATAGTCCTAGAGGAGGTTCACGAGGGCATTTGTGGATATCCCATAAGGAAGACTATGTCTAAAAAAGTCTACAAATTTATCTTGGATAACATTAGGTCCTGTTTTGGCATATCCATTATCATAGTTACAAACAATGGCCCACAATTTAGTAGCCAAGAAACCAAATATTTCTATCATCATCTAGGCATTAAGCATTCTTTTTTATTGCCTTATTACCCTTAAGCCAATGGACAAGCAAAAGCAAGAAACAAGGTCATCATCAACTTGCTTAAGAAGATGCTCAATAACAGCAAGTGCAAATGGCATGAGTGGCTTATCCATGCACTATGAACCTATAGAACAATTTATGGTATGACAACTAGTGTAACCCCTTATAGTCTAGTTTATGGTTCTAAAGCTATTTTACCTTTTGAATTGTAAGTTTTATCACTTCAAGTAGACTTGATTGACTTCATGAACAATGAATAGAACAATGAGTTATGGACAACAGTCCTAGACTTGATGGAGGAGCAATGTATCCAAGTGCTTGCTCACATTGAACACTATCAAGAGAAGTAGAAATAGCAACATCACCATAACTTGACCAAGAATAAGATTAAGGAAGGTGACCTAGTCCTCAAAGCCATTTATGAGCATGTGAAAAAATTATCAACCAATTAGAAAGGATCCTTTTTTCTCACTAGAGCCTATGATAATGGAGCATTCAAAATAGCTAACATGAATGGAAATAAGTTGGCCAATCTAGTTAGTCATTCCTATCTAAAGTCATATTACATGTAGCAAATGATCATCAACAAGTGAACCTACTCAACACCATCTTGTTAAGGCCTTAAACTATTAACATGGCCTGCTAGGGCCTAAAATAGTGTGAACATGGCCTACTGAGGCCTTAAACTAGAAACACGGCCTACTAATGCCTTAAACTAACACCATGATTTACTATGATCTTAAATTGGCACCATGGCCTACCAATTCCTTACATGGGTACCATGGTGCACCATGACATTAAACTAGCAACATGGTAACCTGGGTAGTTTGGTTTTATCATTTTGTGTGGCCTATATGCATTGTAACATTATAACATGCTCTATTTGCTTGATTTTCTTGTCCTCTTGGACTTCTATTTGTAGGATGAAGCTGAGGTCATCACAAAGATGCAACTCATTATGGCAACAAGCCACCACATGACCTTGATGTGCACAATTTGGTGAGTTTTTCCTACTGTGTCAAGAGTGCTTGTACCATTTCCCTCCATCTAACACCACTTCTTGAGCCTAGCCCAATAGCCTTATTATGACCTTTCATATCTTGGAGAATAATGGTGACCTATGTTCACCACTCATGCACTATATCCATATGATATCTCTTCACCATGCTTGATCCTCAAGTCCACTTAAATGTAACATAGCTCATTCAATGGGAAAACCATTAAGTCCATCAAGCATAACACATTTTGTTTCAATGGGAAAACCAAGTCCTTTGAGTGTAACACAACTCACTTAACAGGAAAACCATATCAAACTGGCCTTGGAAAAGGAACCCAATGAAGGTTTCACCCCATAAAAAACATAGAAAAAGGAGGAAGCAAAGTGCCAAGAATTTGGATGGCCAATAAAACATCAAAGCCTAATGGCCAGAGTAATCTTGGAGTGAAGTGATTAGATATTCAAACGTTTTTGCTAAGTGATCAACACTTCAAAACATGTTAGTACCACACTATAGCCATGATGTTAATACTTGGAATGCATTGTTAGCCTCCATTAACATCTCCCTCATGACCTCCTTACCATACCACCATCATAGCCTTATCTCATCATCACAAGCACTCTTCGGCATGGTTTGACATGACCCGATCAAGTGTGATGAGTGGCGAGGTACCCCTACACTCCACCATATGAATATGAGCGTGCATGCGCGATCTGGTCCAACTCTGCAGACTAAATGCCTTAACGTCACAAGAAACACTTGGGGTTAATCGTTCGTTGTCTTCCCCCCCCTGCTTGTAAGTGTCACGGTGTATGGTTAAGCAAGTCTAAGGTATGTTATTTTTTTGGTATTTTTGGCTTATCTTCTATGCTACCAGGAGGAAAGAGTTGGAAACTAAACTAACTCTAACTAAGATCTAAGTCTAAATTAACTAGCGTTAGCATTCGTTCCCACTTACCAGACACACCCTAAACTATGCAACTGCAGCTTACCAAACGCGAATCATTACTGGGATCGCCACACGTAACACAAGTGCTCGAAGTGGTCGTACTGAGGCACCTATTTAGCCTACGTGTGATAAGCAGCCAATTCCTTAGCCAGCCGTACACACCCGTGGGTGCTCGTAACTAAGTCATACTTATCACATGTTCTAGCCTAGAAATGAGCAGCTGATTCCTCAACTAGCCGTACACATTGGACTACCACTGGGATTACCAAGCGCAGAATCCTGGAATACGCTATTGGGTTACCAAGCAGCCGATGCTCGTAATTGAGTCGTACTCATGCATTACGTCAAGCAGCCAATTCCTTGACTAGCCGTACACATCCGTAGACGCTCGTAATCAAGTCGTACTTGAACGCACTAGGAAAGCAGTAAATGAAAGCAATAAATGAAACCACGTGTTGCAAGGTTTATCCAAACAAGTTCGTCTTTATTGCCATACACAACTTGGGTTCAGGTTACAAGTTGCTCGAATAAAGAGCCATTCACTCTAGGACTCCTACTACGGGCACATGGGGAAAAATTCTAACTCTGGAGTGATCAATCTACCAGAGCTTCGCTACACTAGCCAGGATTGGGAAATGAAGGGAGTACCACCTCTTATTTATAGCTATGGTGGCGGGACGCGATATCGCGTACGCGATATCGCAAGGTAAGACACGATATCGCGTACGCGATATCGCATGGGATGCGATATCGTGGCGGCCGTGATATCGCGTACGCGATATCGCGGCCCAGTGCAAGTCGCATCTCATCATACCCCCATGACTGAATGAAAACTCGCCCTCAAGTTCCTTACAATGATATCAGGTAGGTATGGGATTATTAGGGGAAATGGAACTAATGGGATGACATGTGAACGGTTTTTATTACAAGACTTGACAAAAACTGGTGTTCATGACAACATGGGTGAACACCTTATTACAATGACATCAGGCCACAGTTGGCAGCTAATAGAAAAGAGGTGAGAGAATAGAAGAGAAGAAAGAAGAAGAGTCTTGTTGCTGCCAATGCCTAGATTGCACCTTTTTTTGTCCATCTGTAAGCGCATTATCCATTCCACTCCTTGCATGTTGCTTCAGCGCTGCTCCATTCCAAGTGTCTGCTCCAGATCCATTCCGTTGTTGTATGATTGCCATCTGCACATACAACACAATCATATATTAGCAAGGGTAATTAAATCATTAAGTAAA
>MNCI01027637.1:331610-371122 GCA_015680685.1 Gnetum montanum
TCTAAGGGGTGTGCTTTGAATCCTCACTTTTAGCTTTTTAGCTTCTTTTTTTATTTTTCTTTTTTTTCTTTTTTTTTGTTTTGTGTTTTTATGCGTGGGGACCACACCATGCAAAGACTTCTTTATTTTTATTGTCTCAGCTTCCGATTATTGGGTTACATCGGAACGGTAAGAAAACCCAAGAAGAAAGAATCCAAGCACCCAAGTGAATGACCAACACAAGAGCACCAAGTTCCCTTGAAGTCACACCCTTTTCAAATCCTTGAGTCCTTCCTTAGTTTGAGAAATGCCCAGTCACTGGTTCGTTAAAGTTCTTATTGGAAGGGAACTGTACATTTCCAAGCCAAGGGAAACCATAGACTTGATGGATGGATGGATGAAGTGATCTCATTGCCTGCCATATCAAAAGAACATACCTTAGTATCAACAATGTAACTTAAAGGTAAAAACCAAACATTAGCAATTAATGAAAAACAGTTCATCCCATCGGCCCGAACACTTATTGGGTGACGAATTTACATGATGGATGACACACACACACACACACACAAAAAGATAGAAAAATATAACGATGTTGTAAAACAAAAACAAGAAAAGTTAAAGAAATTTGTAAAACAAAAATTAGAAAAGTTAAAGAAATTGTAAAACAAAAATGTGAAAAACAAAAACGTTGTAAAACAAAAATGTGTAAAACAAAAACTGAAAAAGAACTGAGGGCCCCATATGATTAGCATAGGTGGCCATCTCCCCCATGACTGAGTTGTGAGGGAGAGATCCGAAGTAGTGAGCGCCTATTTGAATTTCTAAGCAGTGCCCAACTTCTCCCAAATGATGATCTTAGATTCAGGGGTGGAAGTTGGCGACGCTCACGTTCCAATGTGTCTATGCCACGGTTGTTGGCATGAGTTGCCTCAGTTCGTTCCATGCATATTTGTTTGCCCTTATGAGAAGCTGTCAACCACGGGGTGTCTACTACTTCTTGTGTGGTTGCTACATACAGGCATCTTTGTTGCAGAGTTTCCTGGGCACACCTGTGACATGGAGACATTTCCTCCGTGTCATCACCCGATGAATCACTGTATGTGATGCATGGAACTATCCTCTTCTCGATCTTTCCACATATGTTTATCTTGGAGATTTCCAAGGAAAGATCGCGGATCCTAAGGCATGCATCTACTGTGCTTAGCCATGCCCTTCCCATTATAATTGGGAAGTCCCCTTCGTTGTTGTTAACATCGATCACTAGGAAATCCGCTGGGTAGGACCAACCACACACAGTGGTGATAACGTCCTCCACTAAACCCAAGGGAATAGTGATGGACTGGTCTGCCAGCTCTAGTTGGATGTTGCTCTTCTTAAGTTGGGGCAGGTTCCAGGCGTGATACATCTTTCGCGAAATTAAGTTGACTCCGGAACCTGAGTCAAGAAGAGCTCGATGTGGTGCATTCCCAGCGATCTGCAAATGAATAAAGGGACTCCCAGGGTCAGTTAGTTTCCTGGGAAGGTGGCCTACCTTGATCCAGTCAGTTACGGTATGTGTTAACATAACTGTATGCGTTACATTCCCTTGGACTGAAGGGTGCTCCGAAGTGTTAGTAGTAGAGGCCTATACATATAACCGTCCGCTTGTTGTTGCGAGAGCCTATCCGAGCTCCTGGTTCTGAAAAAGGGTCTATTTTTTGTACAGTTATCGCCAGAACTAGTGTCTAGTTGGATATTTACACTCTGAATATTTACAGATCTCGCGGTGTGACGCTACTGCGGTTGGGTAGGCAATTCCCCTTGCATTGTTGGAGTAGGAGGTGTTATGGGAACTACTTGAGGAAAAGGTGCAGGTGGAGTTAGAGGATGGACGGGATGTGGGATGTCTCCCGGAGGAGAAGGAGTCCTTCTAAAGTACTCCCGAGCATGGTAGTGACGGTGTGAAGTAGTGTTTACCCATAGCGTCACCTGGAGAAACTGGCTGCTGCACATAATAACCATAAGGATCAGGCTGCCGGTAAGGGTATTGTTGTGTTGGCGGTGGTATCCCCCATGACTGTGGGTATTGCCACTGCTGATGTTGTTCGATGGGCTGCGGAGGTGTTCCACTTGGATAATACGTCAAGGGTTGGTGGAACTGCCTTGGGTTACCTTGTGGATAAGGTAACCTTCTGGGTGTTTGCCGTTGATTAAGTCTTGGATTTAATGCATACACCCCAGACTCCTGCAGATGTGAGATAATTGGACAACATCCCTTAGGATGGTCATAATAGCAGACCTCACATCCACCGTCATTGTCTGAATCAGAATTTTCAGCCTCATCGGAGTTAGAGATTTTTCCCTTACCCTTGTTATGTGCAGGGTTAAAGTTTCTCCGCTTGTCTTTGCTTTTATCACTACTTTGCTCATCCTTAGACTCTTCTACAATTTTCAGGACTGTTTCTATTCGTGAGTCTAAGGAATCCCACATTTGGTCTACCTTAGCCGATACCTCCGTTGTTAACTTTTGGATCGGCACAGTTTTCCTGTTCACCAACTCTTCGAGTGGTGACTCATCCTCCTCATCACAGAATTTCACTCCCTTCTTACGAAGGGAGGGATCACGGTTGTATTCCTCCGCACTTTCTCTTTTCCGTAGCTCACCCTCTTCTTGCGCTACTTGTTCCAACAATACTTCAACTTCATGGGCTCTTAGTTGGGAGAGTCTCCCTTGGGCGTAAGTCCCAAGAGTTCTTCTCGTTTCATTTCGTAGCCCATCCACGAGGTGGCGAAGTTGATCCCGCTTAGCGTACCCATGGCCCGGGCAACGATGTAGCAATGTGTAGTAACGGGCCATGGCAGCATCCAAGGATTCATGAGCTCCTTGTTTCCAGCCTTGGATCTGCTTACGCAAGTTAGACACTCTGGAGTACGTTTGATATTTGTTGTTGAACAATTCAAGCATCGTACTCCACCTCCTGATGGTTTCCGGTTCTAAGGACCGGTACCAGCTTTCTGCTTCTTTAATGAGTGTCCTTGGGAACAACTTGAGTTTCTGCCACTCATTGTCTATGTTCTGCAAGGCACAGGCATCGTGGAATGCCTGTAAATGATGTTGAGGATCAGCGTTGTATCCCCCTTCAAAACGTGGGATATTATTTATATCCAAACGCTTGATCCTACTGTCTTTTAAATGCCTTGTGGGAATCCTAACTGCCTCTCTAATATCAAGCATACTTCGGGTTGCGAATAGGGGTTCGTCATGATCATCTCTTTCATGACGTCTGTGATGTCTACGTGGTGGTTCCCTATTCTCCCTACGTCCTTGCCCTTGTCCTAACTCCTCTCGACCTTCCTGTCGAGGCATTTCATCTCTTTTACCTTTACTCTCCGCGTTATGCTCATGGTGGCTGCGCCCAGATGTGGAAGGAGAGGGTGAATGATGAGATGAAGGAGAAGAAGAAGGGGATCCATCACCATGGTGATGTTTCTTGCCTTCTCTTCGGCTGCTTCGGCCCCGATCGTTGTGACGATCAACGAGTCCGTCATTAGTGTGAGTAGTTGTTCCTGCCGTGAACAGCTGGTGCTCACGGGGATCAGAGCCTGGAATATGTATCGTTGATCTAAGGCCCTGATGCCTAACCTCTTCACTAGAGTGAGGAGGAGGAACATCATTTTCTAAGAAACCCATCGTGAGGGGTTCCTCTTCTCCTATTTCACTAATGACGTGGGGAACCTTGCCCTTCAGTAGTGAATGTTGGCTCTCCTGCCTTGCATCCCGAATACGTTGGGCATTTGTGGGATGATAATCCCTTGTATCATGGTCATCCAAAACGTATTCTGCGAACAGCTCATGCATGCCAATCTGTACCAAGGCACGGAAAAGCATGTTGGGAGCGGATCGATCTGGGGGTAACACGATGTTACCTTGCATGTCTCTCCACCGCAGTTGCTCATCTTGATGGAAAACAAAGGTAAAATCCGGCACATACTCATCGGGATGAGTATATGTGACCTTAGATTGTTGAGGACATGGTTGATCTCGGTTATGCGTATGATGCTGACTTTCTCCTGTATTGTCCTTAGGTGAGTTGATTTCGTGAGAAGAAGCCATTTCTATTGGTGTGCTAATTTCACCGTTATTTATTGTTCTTGATTAACTGATTAACCCTAAGGTTCGTTTTAAGCTCACAACGATGTGAGTGATATCCCTTATGTTAAATTGGCGAAAAAACACTTAGTCCCCGGCAACGGCGCCAATGATGAGTGGCGAGGTACCCCTACACTCCACCATACGAATACGAGCGTACACGCGCGATCCGGTCGAACTCCGCAGACTAAATGCCTTAACGCCACAAGAAACACTTGGGGTTAATCGTTCGTTGTCTTCCCAGGCTTGCTTGTATGTGTCACGGTGTATGGTTAAGCAAGTCTGAGGTATGTGATTTTTTTGGTATTTTTGACTTATCTTCTATGCTACCAAGAGGAAGAGTTGAGAAACTAAACTAACTCTAACTAAGATCTAAGTCTAAATTAACTAGCGTCAGCAACCGTTTCCACTTACCGGACACACCCTGAACTATGCAACTGCAGCTTACCAAACGCTAATCATTACTGGGATCGCCACACGTAATGCAAGTGCTCGAAGTGTTCATACTGAGGCACCTATTTAGCCTACGTGTGATAAGCAGCCGATTCCTTAGCCAGCCGTACACACCCGTGGGTGCTCGTAACTAAGTCGTACTTATCACACGTTCTAGCCTAGCAATGAGCAGCCGATTCCTCAACTAGCCGTACACATCGAACTACAACTGGGATTACCAAGCGCAGAATCCTGGAATACGCTATTGGGTTACCAAGNCGGGCACATGGGGAAAAATTCTAACTCTGGAGTGATCAATCTGCCAGAGCTTCGCTACACTAGCCAGGATTGGGAAATGAAGTGAGTGCCGCCTCTTATTTATAGATATGGCGGTGGGACGCGATATCGAGTACATGATATCGCAGGGTTAGATGCGATATCGCGTACGCGATATCGCGACCCAGTGCAAGTCACGTCTCATCAAAGTGCAAAGAGGAAAAATTGGTGGTGGACCTGCAATGGTCTTTGTATTCTTTGTTAGTGCCTCTCAGGTTAATCCTCCAAATTCCAACAAAGAGGGTCCATTAAAAAACAAAAAAAATTTACATTTTGTAACCATTTCTCATCATCTAGCCTTCACCCCATGAAACCCAAGGTAAAATTTTGTTTTAAATGTGAAGATTGTAACCCATGGAGGGAAATTTCACATACTTTATACTTTTGGGGATCAAAAAATGCCTCATAAGTGGTCAAGTCCTCATTCCCTAAGTGAAAAAATTCACCTAGTATTTATATTTGGGAATGGGGGGTCAAAAATGCCATTTGGAATGCCAAAAATGGCAATTTGATGGGATTTATGGGGGTATACACTTTTCTACATTGAAAACACCTGTAGGGGATAAGCCTCATCTACACTCAGCATGGAGGGATAAAACCTTCTCCCTCAGCATGGAAACCTTCCTCCCCAACATGGAAACTTTGCCCCTTAGCATGAAAATTTCCCCCCAACATGGAGGCTCTACCCCTAGCATAGAAATTTCATGCCCCCAATGTGAAAGCAAAATTGGCAAGATTTTAACACTCTAATGACTTTAAGGTTGACCAAACATTCTAGCAAGGATAGCAAAAGATCCAATGTAGAAGATCTACCTTTAGCGTAGAAGGTGTATTCCCATTACTATTTATAGTAAATGGAATGGCCATGGAGATTCAACAGTTACTATACATAGTAACCCCCCAAGTTTGGGAATCTATCTCCCTTGAGCATGGTAGCAATGTGTAGCCAATCTATCAACTAATTTGTAGCAAAAATCATGGTCCAAAACCTATCAAATAAAAACCCCAATACCCTTCTAAGGTTCCACACTTTGGTATTTTCAGCATTATAGCACCTTTGTCTTCTAAAATCTCTTGCAACACTCGGAAAATGCAACTTCTTGGAGCCTCCCAATGTGGAACCCCTACAGACTTGTTACCCCCCTAAGACTTGTGGGTTTTTCATTTTAATGCTACATTTTTGGAATCCCCAATCCTTCACATGGAGCAATTTTATAGCCAAATTCCCCATTCTTCTGACCCCCAAGTACGGTCCTGAGTTACAAATTTGTAGTTTGCAGTAGAAGAGGTTCAAAAGCATCAAGGGTGGCTTATCACCTGGATCATGGAGTAGATCACATCGACTTCAACAAGCTTTGAACTCCTACCCCAATGAGCCCTCCCTTTGCTCTCTCATTAGCATTTCTTATACATATTTTTGGAACTCATTCTTTATTATTTTAAATAAAGTTTTAAAGTTTCATTTTGTATGCAATCTATATTTGCTTTCCGTTTTCCAAATCTGTAATTTTTGCATTTTATTTTCTCACTCCACTATTTTACATTTCTTAATTCCTTGGATGATTTGTTGGACCATATAGGGCACCTTGAATTTCATTTCTTGGAGGCCTTGCGGATTCAGGATTGAGGCTATTATGCCAGATCTTTCAATTTTCTAGTAATTTATTTTTTCAGTTGCAACAAGCAGAATGGATACGAATGGTTTCATGCGTGAAGTGTAGTTATTTAGTAATCCAATTGTGGCATTACTTGATTCACTTAGTATTAATCCCGTGTGGTAATTCCAAAAATAACTACATGAGTCCAAGACGTGACGAGTAAACTAGGAATGAATACCTATCACCTTAGGATAGAATAGATTCTTACTTTACTATTACTTAGACTTAGGAATAAGTTTCATTGTCAATCATGCTTACAACTAGGCATTATTTAAGCCTTAAAACATCAATTATCATATGCCTCATTAAGAGGTAAGCCATACACTAGAACTTCACTGGCTAAAGGTGGAAAGATAGCAAATACAAACTTAAACTCAATTACTATCATACTAACTTTGTCCATCTATGGATTATGATTGGGTTGCATGTGAACATTCATGACTTGTATGGTTAAGTGTTGGATGCTCCACCACTCATCAGATGGGAATAACAATGTTTTTTCTCCAATTGTTGGACATTTCTTCATCCTTTAAAATTTTGTTAAATAATTGTATCATCCAAGAAACTCCTGTATCTTCCATTGCTTTCCAAGCTTCTATAGAAATGCATAAAATCGTAGCATATATTATTTAAGATAAAAATGATTAAAATTCTTAACAAAGTGTTTATAAATAATCAAAAATAGATTTACACATGCATGTTTTTGCAGTAGAATAAGATAGTTTAAGGTTCTAAATCATAATTTGTGGGATGCTTGAAATTAGTGTGGCACCTATTTTTAATGATTGATTTGGTATCTATTAACTTACTTCTAATGCGTGCTCCTATGAAATATTAATGTAGCATTTATTTAAATAACTTGTAATGCAACACCTCTACTAGGATGTTGTAATTTAATATCTTTTCTTAGTATAAATGTTTTCAAGAGCATAGTAACTTGCACATTGTAATTTTCTTATTATGGTTAAATACTGTATTATGTTAAGTGTAGAAAAATCTTAAAATAAAATATTCAAAAATAGATTTGTCGATGTAAGAAAATTCCTAAATTTGGCTTCTAATCTTTAGACAATTTCAACCCATGGTAACATATATACTATTAGAATGAAGAATTATGATTCAAGCTAAAATACCAATACTTAAAGGAACCCCTGCTCTCTTAAAATGCTTAAATTAACCAAATGGTAATGATTCACCTCTATTTTGTTTTGGGGACAGGGATATGTTGAACTCTAAAAAATATTAATAATGAACAAAGAAAATTTAGAGTACATCACATGCTTTATACTAAGTGAAAAAAAATCCAAAAATTTTTGAAAAGGAAAAAAATTTTCAATTTTAGGACTAATTACTTAGGTGTACAACCTTACAATTAATACTTTGAAAAAATAGGTGAAGAAAATTAGCTTTTAGTATGAAAGAAGGTCTCAATCCTAATAACATTTACATCACTTTTCAACATCCATGCTTAAACTTAAAATTGTAAAACGATTCAAGATAGAGAGTTGTGGCTTAAAATCAATTTTAATATGAAAGAAAGATTTACTAGAAAATGATAGCACATCTTTTGAAAGATCTTCATCTCATTTCTTGTTATTAATATAATGTTGATAATCTTTACCATTAGCTATAACCTTCTTATTGATATTAGTTTTTATCATTGACTTAATTATATTCTCATTAAATAAGGAAACATTTTCCTTATGAGCTATATGTCCAAGCTAATCATTAATTTCTTTAGTACCAATAAAAATATATATAGGATCTTCTATCTTCTTTGGATTCTTTATTTCCATTTAACCATTCTTATCACTACAATGAACTTGATTTTTTATATTTTCACTTCATCTTATTTTTTTCTATCTTAAGCTTCAACATGTTTTTTCTTTTTCTTTAAAATCTTTTTTCTTGAGAACAAAAGGACAAGCATTAAATTAATTATTCTTCTAAATGCCAAAAGTTATAAAAATTAAGAATATTATAATATGTAATTAGTTGAATATAAGTCTTCCCACCTACTTGTAATACTAATTCATTTTTACAATTAAGAAGATTGATTTCAACAAAAAAAAAAAAACAAATCTACATAAATAAATTCCATGTGCTTAATGAGATTAAGAAGACTAATAATTTCTTGATCAAATTTGCAGAAATTAATAGAAGATTACATAACTTAACAAAACATAGAACTTTAACATATTCTTTAGATTGGACATAAAAATCTAAAATCCACTTATGAATGATTTACACTGCATATTTACATATAAAAGACTTGATATCTAGGGCATGCTTCACCAATGAAGCATTGGCTAGCTCAACAAGAAGAAAAAAATGAGAATAATACTTAACATGAAGAAATTGGATGTTATGTTTTTTCATCGCATCATTTAACCATAAATAAAACTTCAATTATGAGGCAAGTAACCTAAAATTTAAATGAACACATATTGTGGTGAAAGACTAACAACCAATAACTCATGTACATTACTAGGAAGAACAAAATTAGGCATCCTAGTTACATCAACATTACTAGAAGGTGTCACAGCTTTTCTTAATAACTTCTAAACGTGTATTTTGAGAATCAACAAAAATTTTTGCATCAATAGAGGAATCAAAAATTTTGACATTGTTTGACGAATTTCTAAATTATATAGAAATCTTCATTGGAAAATTCTAAAGAAATCAAATCTACTAAAGAAAAATCAAATTCATTAAGAGAAAATTATATTCTACCTTTTCTTTCATAGAAAAAACCTACAAGAACATCCACAAAACCATTTATCCTTTCCTTTGCACTTATTGTAGAGCTTTGTTATTATTTATGGAATATGATATACTTTTCTTTTATATTGAATTTTTTTGGAGGAAGATAGGGGTTGGGGATATTAGAAAACAGGAGGAAGGGGCATTCATCATAAAATCAATCTAGCATTTGGTTTGGATATTTGATTTAAATTGGCTTATGTAATTTGATTTGCTCTGAGACAATTAGTGAAATTGCTTATATTGAGCTAGGTAGAGTTTTTTTTGTGACACATTCTCTCAATGATTTATCGATCTCAAGAATTTCTAGTGTTTTTGCAGTAGAGATTTTTTTGGTAAGGAATGATTTGAAGATGAAACATACTAATATCTCTTAGACTGAAGAGACTATGAAAAATTCTAAAGTTTTTAATTTTATTTTACCTGATGATTTATATAAATTCCTATCAAAAGATATCACTTTACAATACATATTTTTGCAAATTATTGACTTTTTTTCCCTGAACAAGGGTTTTACATAATCATTTAGGCTATCCTAAATGATATGAAATTAATGTTTTACAAGCTCACTATTGTTTCAAATATTTTTTACTTGTCAAACTAACCAATTTTGAAATAGTTGAGAAATCATTAGATCTTAAAGTTTTTATGAATCAGCACAATACTTTTATTACTCAAAAATGGAAAGTGGATTTTGATCCATATTCTTCTAATTATTCTAAAATTTATTCTTCGATTAAATTAGAAAATAGAATTACTCTTATTTTACAAAGTATTGAAAATGAAATTGTTTCCAACTTTAGTACAATTTTGAAGATAGATTTAAAAACATTATTATATGGTGTACAATGCACACGTTATTTTGTAGAGATTGATTTATGACATAAGAAGATAGAATTAAAACTCAAGGTTGATCATCAATATTTTACTCAAAAACTTACATATTATAATTTATGAGGTAGTTACAACTATTTTTTTTTTTTTGAAGGTCATATTATTGGAATTTGTCCTATTCTTAATAAAAAAGTTATTCATGAGGAAAAGAAATAACAATTTTCAGAAAAATCAACTAATGGTAGTTTTTAGTAGGCATAAATAAAATATTCTTCAACAGTCTCTTAACCTTTTATTGATCCTATTAATTCTAAACATGCTAGTAAACTCTTGATGTTTAAAGAGAATTCCTTTTTAGAAAAAAAAATCAATAGGGACCAACAATAAAAATACTTATGCAGATGGATTTCACTAAGTGCAACATAAAAAGAAGAGGCCTACAAATATTGCTTTTAATTTAAAAATCCCAAAGGTATTTCATTCTATTTTTATTTCTACTATTGTTTTAAATATTTATTTTTTTGGATAATTCTTTTTCACTTATTAGTAAAATAGATTGTAAGACAAATTTTGAGCTTGAAAAATTGAGAATGGGGGACTACTCCCCCACATCTCAATGTTAGTTTTAACCTAGGATGTTAGAGGCCTTTTTTATAGGTCCCAAGAAAAGATTACTAGAGAACTTCTTTCAGATCAACATTTATCTCTAGATTTTATTTTCCTACAATTAATTAAAATTTTAGTTCATGACATTAGTTTTTTTGGGAAATATATTCTAAAAAATTGCATTATTTTTTCTACTACTCATGAAGTTAATAAAGGAGATCTTGTTATTCTTGTTAATCAAAATTGAACTAGAAAAGTTTTGAATTCTAATTTTGAAAATCTTGGAAGCATTTTTAGAATTATTTGTCATAGTAAAAAAGATGACTTAAGACTCTATAATATTTATACTTCTAATAATTTGAATGATCAATTAGAGATTTGGAAATATCTACTATCTCTACCTAAAGTTCCTTGGGTCATTAGAGATGATTTCAGTATGGTTTAAAGTCATTTTCATAAACTTGGTGGTGTTCCTTTTAATATATCTTCTCAAGAAAAAAAAGACTGATGTAATTTTTTTAAAAAAAAATATTTTCTTTCTGATGTTAGCTCTTTATTCCCATCTCATGTGAATAAGAAGCATTATACTTGGTGTAATTATCAATAAGGAAATGATAGAATATATTGTCAACTAGATAGAGTTTACATCTCTAATGTTTCCTTTTGGAATCCTACAAGGAAAGTAGAAGTACATACACATGCTACTTTATCATATCATTTTTCTATTAGTAATTTTCTCTCTCGTATTAATTCTTTATCCTTTCAAAAGCATGATCTTTTTCATATGAATGCTCATATATCCATAAGACCTAATGGGAAAAATATTTTAAAGTCTTTATGGAATGCAGGTAAGAAAGTCTACTAGTAATATTGGTTGAATTGACTAGTCACAGTAAACTACTTGTAGAGTATAAACTATGCTAGATTGTTTAGAAAGTAATTTGCTAAGTATAAGCATTAAGTTGAAAATGATTTTACAGAACCTATAAAGTAAATACAAATTATTTTACACCAAAATCGCTTTGATTTTGAAACTTAATTAGCCTTGACTAAAGCTCATTATGCCACATAATGTTTAGATACTTTTGAAGATAAAAGTGGTCTTACTAAAAAATCACATAGGTTAGCTAAAAATTAAAG
The DNA here is from genome assembly GCA_015680685.1 of Gnetum montanum. Classification (NCBI taxonomy): domain Eukaryota; kingdom Viridiplantae; phylum Streptophyta; class Gnetopsida; order Gnetales; family Gnetaceae; genus Gnetum; species Gnetum montanum. Next base: position 343,491 of record MNCI01027637.1, read on the forward strand.
ATGAACTATGCGAGGAATTCTTAAAATTTTTAAAAAGAAAGTGTCAAGCACCTAAATTGGTGTCACTTTATATAAATGATTCCATCAATAAAAATCTTGAGACTATTAATAGTTTTTTAGCAAGTCATTTTTCATTTAAAAGTTTTAGCAATGAATCTTTTTAGGCCTCTAGTATACATATTCCTCAACTTATAATAGAAACATATTGAAGTATTCTTGGAGTCAAAATTATAGTGAAAGAAATCAAAGCAATGACCTTTAATTTAGCATATGGTAAAGCTCCAGGTTTCATATTTTTCCTATCAATTTTTTTAAGAAGCATTAGGACATCATTAGAGATGATCTCTTCTATGTTTTCGAAGAAGCTATTAAAAAAAATTTTCTTGATAAAAATATTAATAAAGATATGATTCATCTTCTTTCTAAGAATGGATATCTTTAAAATATTGATAATTGAAGGCCTATTACTCTTCTTAATAATACTTGTAAAATTTTAAACAAATAGATGGCTTGCCGAATTCGAAAGCTTATTGAAGATATCTCCAAACTTGAGAAAACTAGTTTTGTTAAAGATAGACATATCTTAAATAATGTTATTATAGATTGGAAGGGAATGCAATGGGTTTCTAATCCTAACTAAGATATTTCTTTTATTAAGTTAAATTATACCAAAGCTTATGATAGGATTGAATGAAATTTCATTACCTCATCTCTATAAATTGGAATTTGGTGATTATTTTATCTGCTCGTTAATGCTAATGCTCAAGTTGCTACTAATTTTGGATTAAGTTCCTCATTTTCTCTTCAATAGTTAGTTCATCAAGATTTTCTTGTAGCTCCCTATCGTTTTATTATTGCTAGATATTTTCTTTCACATAATCTACATTAAGATATACAAAGAAATTTCATTAAGGGAATTTCAATTGATGATTAAAATATGTAATTTCTTAACATGCACTTTGCAAATGATTCGTTTAGATGATTAAAAATTATTTGCAACATGTCAATACTCCTTTAGCTAGAGTAAAGGATTATTATATTTTATTTGGTTTTCAAATCAATTGGCAAAAATCTACTATTTATTGTATTGGAAATATTAATGAGTGGGTTAATTTCAATCTTTGGAAAATTTTAAAAAATGATTCTATCTTCAAAGTTTTATGAATATCTTTTTCTCTTAAGTCTAATCTTACTATTTTGTGGAATTATGTGGTTGATAAAATTGAAAAGAAGCTTGGTAAATGAAAAGGAAAAAAAAAAGCTCACCCTTGCTAGAAAATTTTTAGTTATTAAGAAATTCTTCAATCAACTCATGTTTATTACTCCAATTATTTGGCTCTTTCTAAAACTTCTGATGAGAAATTGATTGTATTATCTATTGGATTCTTTAGTCTTCCAAACAACGTAGAAAATTTTTTTCTAGAATTTCTCAAGATATTTGCACTAGTAGTAAGAAAGATGGAGGACTTGGCCTTATTAATTATTATAGCCAAGGTAATCTTGAAAAAAAATAGATTGCAAAATGAATATGATGATGTTTACATTCTTCTTTCACTAAACAGATTTCTACAAAGAAAACCTAAAAATATTAATAGTCAATCTTCTAAAAACTTTCTTCACTGTCTTCTTTTCGTCAAATCATTTCTATTCTTGTTTCTCTAATTCTTAAACAAATTTAAAAGATATGATTAAGAAAATTAGCCTATTGTGGCTTCCTTTTAATGAAGGAGATTATGCTATTAATACATTTAGATTGTGTACCTCTTGAAGAAGCTTTGGTATCATTACAATTTCTTGTCTACGTATTCATGGTAGATGGATAAAGTTTCTAGCCTCTATTGTTTGAATAAATAGAGGAAAAAGAATTTTGAAAATTAAATTTCTAATCTTGAGAAATTATTTAATGTTGACAAAAATTTGCATCAAGATTTTCCTGATATATTTTTGGAAGGATTGTAGATATGTTTTTTCTTTTTATTTGAAAGTTGCTTATCAAATTATCACAAAGAATGATTTTATTCATAGCAAATTCAATGATACCTAGAAAATGCAATTATCATCACACTTTTGAATGAGGAAAATGAAAGATATTTTGAGAACTCCTACATTTTCTAAAATTCATGTTTTTTATGGTATCTTATTCATAAAGATTTTCCTATCAACACTGGTCTTAAACATATGAAAAATGTTTCTCCTTAATGTCCTCTTTGTAGAGTAAAAACTCATTTTATTATGTTTTTTTGAATGTCCTATTACTCAATATTCTTAGAAATGCACATCTAGAATTTGTAATAACTTTCAACCAAGCATCAATGAAGTCATTTGATGAGTGGTGGAGTAATCCAACACCCAACCATATGAGATATGAGTGTTGACACATAGCCTAGTCAAATTCCATAGATAAGGTAATGTAATTATGCTAGTAATTGGTTTGAGTTCATGATCATTGTCTTCCCATGTGAGTTAGTAAAATCAATGTGTATGGTTTAACTCTCAATGAGATGTATGATAACTAATGTTGCTTTATCCATTTTACTCCTAGTAAACATGAAGTAAATGAAAGTGGTTTGTAAGTCTTAGTAAACAACAAATGAATCAAATCTAGTCTAGGTGATGGACATCTGTTCCTGACTCTCCACACACATCTTGGACTTATGTAATCATTACTAGGATTACCAAGTATCTTGCTATTAGGTGAACCAAGAAATAATACTACTAAGTTATCAAACATTCACACTTAATGCTCAGAATCAGTCATATCCATTTTTCTTAACAATTGTAAAAGTAAACAGTAAAGTTATACTAAGTTTAAAAAGTAGACATTATTCTAAGTAAATAATAAAGAAATCTAAGTGATGCTGCAATGTTGCAAAGTAATCTTGATCTTTATTTTGGATCATGAAATGTGTCTAGGTACATTTCACTCGAATAAGACTTCATTCAATCACTTAACATCACACTATGGGCATACACTACTAAGTGCTAAGTGCTAAAATCAAGAAAATAAACTAAAAAAATTTTACTCAGATTGAAATGATATTATTGCTAGACCATGCACCTAAGTGTCGTATTTATAGGCCTTCATGTATCCGTGATATTGGATATCTGACCTCATAGCTTGTGCCCCGATATTGAGGATCTGATATCGTGGCTCCGATATCAAATGTCAAATATCGTAGTTAATAAAAAATCAATTTATCATACCCCCACGACTAACTAAAAAGTCTTCCTCAAGTTAAAACAAAATGAGGATGGAGTTCCTTACAAAATTAGGAGGTAGATTCTCATGACACTGACTACTATGTACATGACCCTTAATTTTTGTAGTGGTGTTTACAAAAATGACACAAAACATGACATGACAACTTTAGTAAAAAGAAATTTTGTGAAGCCTGATGTAGCCTTATGTAGTTCCAAGTGGTGATGGCTCCTCCATCAATTACCTCCCCTTTTCATCAGGCTTTTGAATTCTATATTGGTTTAGGAGTGCCTAAAGTTTCTCCTCTTCTATTCTTGATTCATGTACCATTCATTCTTGTTGTACAATGTGTGATGGAATAGATACATCCCATGGGCATGGTAGCTGCAGAAACATCTAATTTTCCATGACACACTAAGTTGCAAACTACCTTCCTTTCTCTTCAAGTGCTCTAACCTTTTCATGTCGTTCATGGTAATCAGTTAATCTTCTAGCTAGATTTGTTGCTACATCCTTCTACCTTTGGCAGCTAGCCTTTACTACTTCCAATTCAAATTTTTCCACTTGGATTTTTTGCAAAGCATCTATTTCACCTACAAACTCTTTTTCATACAAAGCATATGTGGTTGCCACTTGTTGTTCTAGCTCATTCATGGGCCTGCTTGATGTCAACATGGCTAAGCTATCATAATGAAGGTTAGCTAACCCTATGTACTATTTTAGGTCTTCAATCTATAGGTCTTAATTTTTCACTACCACTTGGTGGACAAGGACATAACTATCCAGAATGGATTACCAAATAGGATTTTGTGTTGAAATGGTGCTGATTCTAGCTTTGGACATCTAGATTTCTTTCTCATTGATTTGCTTGTACATGCCCACCTGATCTCAAAAGTGTTTCTTGAGCTTCTCATATTTCTTTGCCTCATTTTTCCACACACTTATTTCAATGGCTAACTTTTAACGAGGTGGTGTGTATCTCCTCCATAGAGAGGGTTCTATTTTCTCTTACGAGTTGACTCATATTTGGTTGACCCTTACCAATTGTTCTCTTAACTAGTGGATGCTCTCCTCTATGATTTTTTTCTGCATTTCCATGGTGGTCAACCTCATGTTATTAGTAGCAAGTTGTTTATTTTCTTCTTAAGCTATAGTAAGTATCTTCACATGTGCATATGTTTGTGCTTCAACCACAAAGGTATTCTATACTGCTTTCTCCTTCTCTATTGTCATTTATTTATTTTGCTTAATCAAATAATTTATCTATTTTGTTCTAAGCTATTCTATCTGGTCAAGTGTAATGAGTTGTATAGGATCTCTACGTTCAGCTCTTAGTGCTACAAGCTCTTCTTATAATATCAAAAAATCATTTTTTGCATGCTTTTCCCTTGTCTCTACCATGATTAGTTTTTCTTTAGTAATGATGAGCTCAGACTATACTATAGTGACACCACTAGGAATGTCAAAAAGTATTATCATGACTTGCCTAGTCTACAGTAGTCTATCGAGCACATCCTCATGGTTAGTAGGAGTCATTGAGGTTTTGGCTAACATTTGAACATCTCTAGCTCTAGTTAGATCAGTTGATGGCACAACAAGTATATCAAAATATTCTTTAATGTAATCGATGTTCACCTTTGCTACTCCTACTACATCTTAGTGCTACATTACCACTACTATGGCTCCTTCTCCAATCTCAAGCACCCCTTGAAATGATGCAGTGTTCCCAAAGATCTATTATGACCATTGCACCTCTCCTCTTGACTATAGTGAGATTTTTCCACTTGTTGGATATGTTGAAACTATGGACTGGATGACACTTTTGATAACTCTATAAAAATTAACTTCCTCCCTTGTTTTCTAGTTGATGGTTTCTACAATATGTTGTAGATGAGTCATCAACTATCTATAATCTTGTGATGGTGGTAGTGGAACTTGCTATTGTTGTAATTCTTGTTGTTGTTATTGTTTCTCCTACTATTGCTCCTATTGTTACTATTATTTTTACTCTTATTGTTACTCTTGTTCTTATTCTTGTTCTTATTCTTCACCTTGATCTTCCCTAGGTGATGTCGGTTTGAGCAACTCAGTGTATGAAGCATTTTGAGCTCTCTTGGGAACATCATTAGTGCATCCTAGGATTCCAGCTTACTTGCATATCTTTATAATAAGGCAAGAGAATGGAAGTGTTAGCTTTCCTACCTTCCTCTCTTCAAACCTCCTTTGTATTTCCATAAAGTAGAGCTGTGTGAGGTTTCCATTATATTTTCCCATCAAGATTGCACTTCCTCTAGCAGCATAAGTGGATAGTCGGTTGAGTCGTTTTGTTGGGAACAAGTGATAACTATCAATTTTGAACTAAATTATTTCTTCTAGATTTAGCTCATTATAGCTCATTATAGTTGAAAACACCACAAAATTTTGGCCTAACACTTTTTGATAGGACTCAAGCTAAGTCATGTCACTGCCCAACATGAGTATAGCATGACCAAACTTGGGAGCCTCTAAAACAGCATGAAACGACCCATGATTAAATAAGCAAAGTCCCCCCAGGGCCCACAGGAAATTGCTCCAACTCTCGGCATCCAAAATCTAGGGTTTCAGGCTCAAAATGCATGGTTTTTTCTGTATACACTTTGGTCATGCTATGGTCACACTACCCAGCGTAAGACCAGCATCTGTACAGTGTGACCAAGTTTTGGAGCCCCAAAATTAAGTCCAAACAGCCCAGATTCAAGCACATAGATCCTCCATGAGGTTCATCAATGCCCCCTATAGCTCCTAGCCTTCGAAACCTTGATATTTGAGCTCAGAATCACATCTCTTGAGCCACTTTTAGTTAGTCACGTTGAGGTCACGCTGCACAGCGTGACCATAGCATGACCAAACAAGAATAGCTTAATTCAGGTACCTCCTGGAAGAATTTCAACATGAATTCAACTCCCAGGAGCTAGGCAACAATTGCACATGTTCACAGGCTCTAGAAAATTAAAATTTTGGCCTCAAACATGGCACTTTCAATTGGTCATGCTGAGGTCACGCTGCATAGCATGACCAAGCAAAAATAGGGCACATCAAGCAGTTTCAGGTCTAGTTTTGACATGAACTCAATCCTCAGGGGACAAGAAGCAACTATACTAACTCTCAGGCTTCAGAAAATCCAGATTTGAGCTTCAAATATGTCATTTTAACTTGGTCATGCTAAGGTCACGATAAGGTCATGCTGCACAGCATGACCATAGCGTGACCAAACAAAATATGACCAAAACAGCATCAAGTTGGGCTCAGACTCAGCATCTAGACCACCCTAGAGAGAAGGTAGCAGTTGGACTTCAAGAAACAAGCATCAGACATCCAAATTTGGTTCAAAATGTATCATTTCCACTTATTCATGCTGAGGTCATGCTGCATAGCATGACAAACCAAAAGAGACACAAATCCAAGGCCAAATCAGTTCAAACTCGATGTGCAGAATCGTCTTGACATCAAGCATGTAGATCCACTCTAGAAACAAGTCTTAGAGGTCAAAAATGGGCTCAAAATATATCATTTTTGTTAAACATGCTGGAGATCATGTTGTAGCATATGACCAACGTATGTCCAATGTATGCACTTATCACACTGGATGCTGGACACTGATGCCAGGACATGCCAGAGCACACCAGGACATGCTAATGAAGAAAATAACAGCATGCCAAACCATAGATCTAAAGGCCAGAGATCAAATTCTCTATTGTAACATAACATTATTTTTAAAAAATTTCATATTATCTGAGCATATCAAACTCTTATGTTGTGGATTGAACATGCTAGCATAAGAACTAGTCACGCTATACATTGTAAACTGTCATGCATCCGATCAAAACACAAACACCTATCACCTGATCCGTATTTTTCTCACCCCGCAACCATAGATCTTCCTCTAGATTCAAATCCTATGCCCAAAAATCCTATAAATACCCCATTTTTTCACTTAATCAGGGTTAGCAATTTTGGGGCATCAAGTTCTAGAGAGTTGGCAATTTTGGAGTAGGAAAACCAGCAACCCTGAACCAAGACTTAGTCATGCTAAGCACTTGGGACAATTTTGGTCATGTTGCACACCTGCAACTAGAAATTTTCAATCTCCCAGCGTCTGTACACCCTTCACATTGGGGCTAAACATCCTCCTTGTGATCAATCTGCAACTGCATTCTTACTAGTGCACTTTTTTTTTGTTGTAATCATTAATCAATACATATAGTTACAATTTTTCCATCCATTGTTCTCTATTTACGCCATTTACATTTTTTGCAATTTTTATTACCTTTGTTTATGTTTTGTTTTCATCTTACCTTTCGTATGTTCATTTACATTTTGGTTTGCATCCATTTACTTATAACCTAGCACATCGCAATAGCTTACACTAGGGGAAGTCCTTGTTTGATCTGAGTTCAGACCATTCAAGGCACTTTGCCTTTGTTTATTTCCAGCTTGCCCTCATGTGAAGGTGGGGTCTTACCATTTCTTCTATAGATCTCTCAATGTTTGTTTCATTCCAACCTCATGCTGATGATTTTGGACAGTACAGTAATTTGGTGCTAGAAGGAGGGCCTAATTTCTGTTACGTTTTTCTGTCCAACAGCTGCCCACAATGTCCTACACCTTATCCCAATTTCAGATGTTGTTCACAGCATCCAACATCCTTCTCTCCCTTCTCAGACGCTGTTCAAAGAATCCTGCACCCATTTTTCTCCCTCAGACACTGCCCTTAGCATCCAGATACCATTTTGACCTGCTAAACACATTCATGCTTAACTCACAATGTCCAGCACTTAGGCCCTAGCTTCCAGATGTTGTATCCAGGGTCCAAATGTTTTATCTAGCATCCAGACACTATTCCTTAGTCCCAAATGCTGCATTCAGCGTCCACACATTGTTCCCCTGTGCCAGATGCTACATTCAGTGTTCAGATGCTATTCCCCTGTGCTAGACGTTGCATTCAGCATCCAGACATTGTTCCTCAGTCCCAGATGCTGCAGTTCAACCCAACTACATTCGGAATTTTGGTTTCCAAGCCACATGTTGTTCCTTGACTTTCACACACTGTGTTTGAGGCTGCCAAACTTCACACGCCGCAATTCCACCCTAGTCAATGCACGCTTCACTTGCAATTGTGGCCATACGTTGTGCCCCTATTATAATGCATGTTGTACTTCTTTATGCTGCTTACATAACTTGTACATTGTTCCTGTTGTTCACACGTTGCACTCCCTCTTTACGCTGCTTCATCTCTTTCATACGCTACTCAATCTTTTCACACGCTGCATTGTTCATACATTGTTGACTACACGTTGTTGAAACTTACCACATATCTTTTCTCTCTTACACTACATTCTCCCTCCTACGCTACATCACTTGATGTTGGAAATGAACCCCACACACACCAACATCACCGCCTTGCCCATCCCTGACTTCAGTACCACAACCTCAAATCCCGTCACCACTGCCGAGTCCATAGTTTTCCTTACCAAGATGAACCCTCAGGGGCCACATCACTAGTCATTGATATTGTAAGGTAGAGACCCCACGTTCACCATCCTAACGCCCAAACAATATAACTTTATCTATGTTAAAATCCAAGCTAACCTACCCATCGATCGCATGAAAATGGAAGCAAAACAACATTACAAACTCATCTATAAGGGAGGCCATGACTTTATCCCTTCAGCATATGATGTAATTCCCCTCTCTGAATCCCACCATGAACTCATATCCCAACTCCTCATGGCAAGGAACTAAACCTCACGCCAACCCACCGTAGAGCCTCAAAATGGAGATGAGGAAGATGATTTCACAGCTCAATCCAAACATGAGGATTCGTACAATAATCTCAATCTGCATACTTACACGAACTTGTTATTCCACCCTTTCACAGGGGAGACCATGCCTCTTCATGCATTTAAAAGCACTCAAGCACATGTCTCTCAACAGGAAGCACCCACTCTCATTCCCACTCTCCCCATGACCAATACTCAATTCAATGCACCCATCTCTATTTATCCTCCGATCACCATGTTATCCCCTCTCCTAAAAGTACAACCCCAACAACTCCCCTCTCAAACTAATGTAGGAGTGACCTTCCCACCCCAATTAATTGGGATGCCATCCGTGATACTTGCTTCTATATCTACTCACTATATACCACGAGTGCAAATCAAAAGGAACACCTTTCACTACTTCGACTCAACAGGTTCAGGGTGTTTCCTCACAACTTGTAACTAGACAATGGCCCACACCTATTATTCAACAACATCAATCAGCTCATTATGGCATACCACCTACTACAATTCCATCCATGAACGTCCCTCAAGTACAACCATTAACAACTCAACAGTCATCATTCCCACCAACTAGTCTAACTTGTATAGCACACAAACTAACCAACCTACTGCTCCACCGAGTGCCCAAGAATGGGCCAAAGCCAAAAAGATGATGCAAGAGCTCACTGATAAGATAAGGTGCCTCAAAACCACCAACACTAAAGAGCTTAAAGTATTGGACTTCTACCAAGATGATCCGATCAGTTCCTCAGTTCCACCCTTAACTTTACCCAAGGGAGTTTCATTGCCTCAATTGACAAAATATAATGGGGAAGGAGACCCCAATGCCCACTTAGTAACATTTATACAAGAATGTCTATTACTTCAACCTTGGCCCCATGCAATCCTACGCGTGTTCACCATGTCTTTAACTAGAAGAGCCTTAGACTGGTACAGAGCCTTACCCCGTAACTCTATATCCTCTCTGGAGGATCTGTTACACCAGTTTGTTACCAGGTTTAAGTACAACCTAAAGCTCAAAGAAACCTTAGACAGTCTGATCCAAGTGAAGCAAGCACCACTAGAACCTGTGCAAAAGTTCATTCAGAGATGGAGTGCTGCACTTAATGAACTTCATCAGCCAATCTTGGAAACATACCTACTTACGATTCTTAAAGGAGCCATGAACGACTTTGTTAAATCAAAGCTCTAGTATCTAAACACTCATACCCTAAGTCAAGATTTTGTACAGATAAAGAACATAGAGAATGCAGCCAAAAATAGTCATGACCCCGCTTATTCAGCCTTTAAAAATCAACACACGAAGAAAGACAAAGACAAAGCTAAAGCGATAGTAGCAGTAGTAGCGGAGAAGGCTCAACCCAACAGCATGGGATAGAAAGGGAAACAACCTAATGTTTCCATTAACTATGAGAGAACCACTCCCGCACCCACTCCCGAACCATCCTTCATGCAAACTACTAACATGGGTCATGCGCATACATTTGAGAGAAAAAAACCTTCTCAATATATACCATTGCCTATGAAGCCTTCGCAACTACTAGATCAACTTCTAAAGGCTAGGTCCATCAAACATAAGCAGTTGTCCCCCATGGAAACCCAAAGACATGATCGATACTGTGAATTGGTCAGAAACCCAAGCTTGGCAACACCGAATGAGCCTCCAGTTCCGAGAGGATTTAGGCTAGATATATTTTGCGAGTACCATCAACGAAACGAGCATGGAACCGATTATTGTTTCACCCTAAAACAAGACATACAATGTATGATCGATAGGGGTGAGATAACCCTGTAAAACCACAAAATCAATCTATGGGCGTATATAAGGATCCCCTTAACACCAAGGAGGCTCCTTATCTGATCAACACAATACAAGTCAGCAATGAACATGAAATACCCAGAAAACCCTTTGTGATTCATGTTCCCACATTGTCAACACCATCTCCCCAACCCTTGCTTCCAACACATACATCCTCCACACCTCAAAAACCATTCATCATCTGGGTACCTCTAGCAGTGGCAATGACGAACATACAACCACAAACCTGTCCCACTCCATTCGTAATCTGGGTGCCTAAACACCCTGACGCTCAACCACCAACAGTTCCATCACAAACCTGCCCTATTCCAGTTGTCATTCAGGTCCCAAAGTAACTAGATGTTCAAGCCCTAACGATTCCCCTACACCCTTTGCGAGGATGCCTCATAGATAGGTTGACCAGGGAACGTTTGGAAAGAGAACATCAAGGTCATGAGTTGGGATCCCCAAAATCCACTCCATTAAATGTTGTACCCATGGCTCTGACAATTGACGAGGCAAGCACAAGTAACCAAGCTGAAAAATCAGGAATGCCCGAAGAACCAAAACCAACAGTTATAGTTGACCATGTGACAGTCCTTCCTCAAGAGATACAACTTTTGGGTCCAATGGACCAAGTCTTGACCAACAAGAACAAACCAAATAGCAAAGACTTGGCTAGCACCCTAACCCAGGTTACATAGGCCCTCAAACAAAAGAACACTTTGCTAAACTTGTATGACTTAATGATGACTTCTCAAGTACACCGCAAAGCCCTAGTACGTATGTTAACATCGATCCCTATTAGTGAAGACTTACAGGCAACTAAACCATCCATTCATGCAATAATGTCTCCGCATCAAAGATCAAGGCCCATGTCACTAAGCTTCCATGCAGATAACATTAAAATAGATGGAAAAATAGGAGAATTCACCACCGCACCTATGTTCATAACCATACGAGTCAACTAGTTTAAAATACATAGGGTGCATGTTGATGATGGGGCAGCCACAAACGTAGTACCATTCCCCGTCATCAAACAATTAGGGCTCATAGAGTAGATAAAACCAACATCCACGACATTCTTGAAATCATTCAGTGGATCATGTGTCATAGTAAAAGGAACACTCACTTTGGACTTCATAGCAGGGGACCAGTTCCCAACATCAGCCGAGTTTGTAGTCATAGATGAGATGCCAACATTTAACTTGATTTTGGGATGACCTTGGTTAGCCCAATTAAAAGCGGTATCCTCACCCATCCATCAAGAGATTCACTTACCTTATGAAGGTGGTGAAGTTATTATACATGGTAACATAGCTACATCCATTATCTCTTCACACGTAGGCATAAACCAAGGCTCAAAGGTTGAATTCGATGAACCTAAACAAGATGACACTACCCCTAAGCTTAAACAAGATGACACCACCGATGAGCCTAAACAGGATAATACACCAGATAAAACCCAAAGTGATGATCGACCTCCAAGCCATGATCCCCCACAAGACATGGAAACATTACAAAATGTGGAAACATTAGAATACGCTGATATAGGGGCCATTCCCTCAGACGTCTCATGGTCAAAATTACCATTTGACATAACTAGCGAAGAAGATGCTGAATATACGATCACACCGACATTCCCTACTCCTAATGTCAAGCTTCAAAAAATAAAGAATCTACTCAACCATTAAACTACCACACATCTGAAATGACATTAAACTACCACACGTCTGAAATGATGTTAAACTACCACATGTCCGAAATGACGTAAAATACTACATGTCTAAAATGACGTTAAACTACCATGTGTCTGGAATGACGTTAAACTACCAAACGTCTACAATGATGTTAAACTAGCCATGGTCAAAAATGGCCAGTTCCTTTTTAAAATTCACCAAGAAAAAAAAACTATAGCATCCTCCTTTTCTTTGACAAAGATGCAATAGTCCATCATGACTTTAAACTGATGCATGTAGCCCGAAATGGCTTTAAACTAGATCATAATACATTATCAATTTACCAAAACCCTGCTACATCATTATCGTTTACATTTCACAAATTGCAATTTTCGTTTATCTTATGTTTACCGGTTACGATCCCAGTTTACATTTATGTTCACAAATAAACTCAAAAAGGAAAAATAAAATATATAAATATGTGTAATACGGAGTGTTAACGTAGCAATAAGACAACAACATATTACACCATGATCATGTTACATTTTTCTTAACATATTCCAAAAACAAAACAACAATCCAAAAAACTAAAAACAAAATGACAAGACTAACAAGCCAAATCAGGCACTAGCATTAGGAGGGGGTTGGTCCCCAAAGTCCTCTACGTCACTAGCTCCTGCTCCACTAGGGCTGCCCTTGTCACCACTATGACCCTACAACAACGAAATTACAAAAACAACTAATTAATAAACACAAAAAGGAATTAAACAACTAACCACAAACAACAAGAAGTTACAAGACTGAAATGCTTACAAGAGAATAAGGTCTAAGACCAAGTTCTATACAACGAAGAATCTATTCCTCTGGCATGCACGACCAATCTTCTTTGAGCCCTAAATCAACATTGGCTACAGCTTTACCCTTGTCCACTGATGTCTAGGAAGGATGCTCAAGAGAAAACATGTTGGTTGAAGCTTCCCTAGAGGCAATAGTGATGGATTTCTTAGGAGACCCCTCCACTACCATACATTCAAAAAACCTATCATAGGGAATGCGCAAGTTCAATCCCTCAACAAACATCTCCAATCGATGATGTTCAACAGACTCTTCTTTTAGCCACTTCTTGTACTGGTACTTGTGATCTTTTTGGTCCTTGCCCCATTTACATACTTTGGTGGTGAAGGATTTCCAATCTTGACATTTCTGATTCAACAAATCGATTTGGGCCCTTTGTTCAGCTAGCTCCCAAGTCACCTGTACCTTGCTGTTTAGGACATTCCAATAACGAGCATAGGTGATCTCGGAAGTACACCAAGTACTATCACCCACCAACCTAGCAAATGTGAAATCATAATGGGCTTTATTTTCATTCCTCTCTTTTGTTAGCTTCTTGTAAACGAGCAACAACATCGTTGACAATGCCAGTAACAAAGTCTACCTTATTGGGCATCTCATGCGACGGCCTCAATAGATCAGCGGATGTTGAATTTGTATGGGAAGGCACCTCAACTAGGGCCTCTAACTCTGACCCATCTTCCTGGGATACAGGTGCTTCAGGTGCTTCAACATCCATGTCTGACATTAGGAAAAATCATGATAATCAAAACCATGTACAAAGCTAATAAGTACAAAATATGGATCAAACTAACAAAACGTACTAGGCGGCCCTTCGCTGGTCAACTCAGGTGGATCACCAAGGTGTAGAGATCCATCAAAGAAACCCTCAAAAACACCTTTCTCCTCACCTGAATGCCTAAGGGCATCCAAAGCCTCAGCAAGCGTCACTTCCATGGTACCTGTTTCATCCTCTTTCGGTAAAATGGAAATAGCCTCAACTACTTCTTCTTCTTTTTTCTCCCCTCCTTCACACCCAATGATAACTGTTTCAGGCTCACCCATCGGAACTAATTCTTCCCTTTCCCTCTCGGGGGTACCCTCTGTTAACACCAAAAAATCTAAAGTTAGCATGACATAATAGGTAGGCATATTTAAGTAAGCAAATGAATTCAAAAAAGCAATAAAAAAATTTAAAACAAAAATAATAATAATAAATAAAGATAATACTTAACCACTCTTGGCAAGGTGAATCGAATCTTCTTTGCCCTTGGCGGCCTCGCCTCCATAACAGGATCTCTTGGATGCTCATCCCTTTTCACCTTAGCCTTGGCCTTCCCGATGGTCTCCTGGATCAAGCACTCAGCTCTCCTAACATTTGTATGTAGTGTAGGTGGTTCCAACCCCAAGCTATCATGCGAATGGTCGGAACGTCTGACTGCACCCCCTATTGTGATTGAGACTGATTCTTCGATACACTCGGGTGGATCTTGGGACCTAGTGGTGTTAAATAGATGATGGATCTAGGGGCAAGACAATTGTGAACGATCTCTTAACACATAATGGTTATCTTCATAGATCACTAAGAACTCGGCAAGCCTATGGAGATAGCCCACGAAAAATGCAAAAGTGAAGTGAGACCGTGCATTCAAGTTAAAGAGTAACTTGATAATCTCCTCATAGAAGCTCAAAACCAGGAACTGTGCTTAGTTATAATGCATACTAGTCTCTAGGATCGAGCGCATGATACGTGTAGGCTCTACCCCAAGAGTTCTCACCTGAGAAAGAGACTTGGGAAATGTGCATTCTCTACACAATGGGTACAATAAATTCACTTCCGTCAACATAGTGTCCACTTGCATAGGAAAGCCCTTAGAACCCTATGACACACCTAGACATTCCTCAAGCTCCTTAATCATGTGGCCTTCTCTTTTCTCCTTGTCCACAGCCACTTTGACACCATCTACCGGTACACCAAAGACATCTGAAAAGAACTTGGAAGTCATATGGAATACAACCTTAACCCCTCAGACTCGTGTGCTAAAATAAGTAACATCATCGTTAAAAGAATCAATGATGGAAACCATTTCAGTCACGAGAACGGTAGGAGTCAAGGCACTAAATAGATCCATCATACCAGCATCGGTAAGGTAAGTGATGACATGTTGAGGTGTCTTTGTATGCAACCACCGTTGCAAATCTTTTATCTCCCCGTACTTCATGAACAGGGTACCCTCAATACGCCCAAACACGATGGTAACCCCACCAAGGGTAATATCTACTGTAAAAACATGTTAAACAAAAGATCAACATCATGATAAACAATGGGGTAGCAAAGATAAAAATGAAGCTTAGAACATAATTAATTATACTTAGCAAATGGATCAGGAACACTTGGCACTGAATCAACTGCTTGAGGGAAAGTGGGTCCATTTCGAGACCAATCTTCATGTAGCCACCCATGAGCTTCACAATGTTCAAAGGCCCTAGAAAACTACTTATTATAATGGGCAATAGCAACCTTGGTTTGAGCCAGCACGACACCACGAAGAGTGGGGCCCACCATGAAATCCTCCAAGGTTGTACACGTTAAGTCAATCCCATCATCATTCCTACGCATTCCATGCTCATCAAAAGGGGGTTTGCCACGAAAAAGATAATCAAACATAAACAACAGTATAACACCAAAGCAAAATAAATAAATATAAATCAAAAAGAGCTTACCTATCCATCCTGTACACTATTCTAGGTGGATTTTACAATAATGTATGCACACAAAAAGCTAGGAAAAGGGTGTTACTATTGTTGTAGTGGCTACAAAATGGTAACTTCCAAACACGAGTCAGAGGATGAGTAGATCAAGGACCTTTGGTAGGACCTCCATCAACTTTAAATAATCCCTCGTCCACATCAACGATGAAGACCCATATGTCATGGGATGATCCAGGCAGTATGGTCTCAACAACACTACGAGCCAACTGTTCACTTAAATGAGACCATAAGACCATGCTAAAACCCTGCAGGATTAACGATAGAAATTCACTAGAGCCTAGAAGAAACCATAATCCTTGAGATCTGATCTCCATGTCATGATGAGGTGCGTTAGGCTCCAAGGGACTGAACCATGACAACACACCCATGAGTTCCACCATCAAAAGAAAGGGCTTAAGTCCCCTGCATAGAGCCAGAACCTTAGGTAAGTAACTTAAAATGTATAAAACATATAAACTAAATAAAAAAATAAGTAAATAAACATAACGAGCAAATAACATTCAACGTACACACAAGATCACCTCATGAGACAAGAATACCAATATCCGTTTGGTGTATCTAATGCTTATTGGGGAACATTGGAAATCATTAGACAACACTAATACTTAAAAACAACATTCATGAAAACTATGTAAGTCATTTAGTCCTCAGAGTCACATCACACCAGTAAGTAAAAGCGTCAGGTAAGAGGCGTCATGAAGTTCACATTATCTCGAAAAAATTCTTTAACCTCTGCAGCTCACGCTGCACATGGGGACTGCTTACCCTACCAACATTGACTCACACTGCAAGGTAGTCACTAACACTTCCAACAGAAATTCACCATGCTGAAGCAAACCCCTCACGCTACCAAGAAAAAGGCATTACTCATGTTGAGTAAGGCTCACAGGTATTCACGCTATAACAAGGATAGGTTACTCATGCTGCCCTTGTCCAATTCCCCACACCACAATCAATTCACTTACACTAACAATTAAATACAGTAACTCACAATGACAAAGAGGGGAAACATTAAGAAGTAATCACACTACAAATTAGTAATGCATGAGCTCACGCTGCAATAGGAACCAATCACTCACGTCCTGGTTTGGAAGCCAGTAACTCACACCATGGTCTAAAAGGCCCTAGAACATGCTATATTTCAAACATCCCTACAACTAACGCTAAATATGCAGCCCTGCAATTTATGTCACAATAAACAACAATTCAAAACCCTAGTTCTCCCAACCAAAACACAACCAAAAATACCCAAAACGTGGCAATCCTTCTAACTCATGCTGCCTATGGGCATGCCCCGTGTTGCTCACACTAGCTCAAAACAATCAATAGAAATAAAAATAGTAGTCCCAAATCCAGAATCGAAACAACAGACCCTCAAAACATAACCAAAAATGCATCAAAACTACAACAAAAATGCACCAAAACGTGATTTCTTTAGGGCCACTCACACTAAGGGAAACTCACGCTGCAATCTTAGAGGAACTCATGCTACAATTACGAATTAAAATGGAACACAAACACCTTGGAATGCAGGGAAGAAATGCAATCACTCTCAACACAACTAGAAATCATCCACAAACACCAAGAATCCACAACTCTCGTAACTCACGCTGCCACTCATTGATGTTATGCTACAAAAAAAACACAGGAAAGAAAGAGGAAAGGAATAAACCTACGTAGGATTCCAACCCATGAAGAAACCCTAGGTTGTGGAAGGTTTTGGAGTAGTTCCTCACTCTCCTCCACAAACGCCAAGCTTTCCTACCTCTTCCCCTTCCTCCATTCCTACTTTCCCTTGCCCTTCATCCTTCTCATGTTGTGCATTCCTAGTCGCTCACGTTGCATCACTGCCCAATAGCTCACGCTATTCCACTAGTCCTCTAACTCACACTTTGTCTAGTTACTCACGCTTACGCTACATTTGGAGCCAATGCTACATTTGGGGCCATTTTATCCCATTTTTTAATCACATGTCACCCCCTCCTTTCTCCTCTTATTTTTTTTTACTTTATTCTTCTACTCCCAAAGTAGCTACTTCTTTTCGTTTCTCTTGTACATATTTATTAAGTTTTGCAAAGTAACCCATGCATTTCAACACAAAAAAAAATCATAACCTTCAAAAAAATCACAAAAAAAATCATAATACTTATATATACTTAGAACATGACTGGAAAATGGCCTGGTATGGCCTTAAACTACCAAATGTCCATGTATGACGATAAACTATTCATCGCATTCCTTAGTTACATTAAGATGTGGAAATTAATTTTATGAGAAATAGAAACTCACCCTTGCTCACATGGCTCCCTGTTTAATTGGCAAAGGCAAAAACATGGATAGCAAACACCTCTTCTCACCATTGTCTATCAATGGACCACACGAGGCCATTCAATGAGAAATTAATCTAGAATCCATTGATCTAGATTCATAATCAACTTATGACAATCTCGTGGCATCAATATAAGATACACTTGATTGCTTTAAGGGAATGACGAAAACTCTGGACTTAGAGGCCAACAACATCACTAAAGATCCCCTCACCAAAGTCCCCATTACTATGTCTGATGGTGAAGTTAAAATATTAAAACTGAGTAATCTATTGAATCTGCAACTGGCCAGTGACATACCTCAAGTGCTGAAAGAAAACATGAAAGCATTCGCTTGGTCCTATACTGATATGCCAGGACTAGACCCTCGAATAGTCCAACATAACATCATCCTTGATCCAAAACTCAAACCAGTGAAACAAAAAGCATGAAAGGTTAGACCTGAGGTAGTGCTAGCAATTCGTAATGAAATCACGAGGCTTTACCAAGCTGGTTTCATTTGAGCTATCGACTATGCCGATTGGGTGTCCAACATGGTTGTAGTTCCAAAGAAGAATGGGAGCATTCACCTATGCATTAACTTCTATGACCTCCACATAGCAACCATAAAAGATGACTTCCCGCTACCCAGTATTGATCAACTTGTCGATTCAACTACTGGGCATGCATTGTTTTCCTTTATGGACGAATTCTTGAGGTATAACCAAATTAGGATCAACCCTGAACATCAACTCAAGACAACCTTCATGACACCATGGGGCACATTTTGTTATACAATGATGTCATTCGGTCTAAAAAATGCCGGTGCTACATATC
Organism: Gnetum montanum; assembly: GCA_015680685.1. Taxonomy (NCBI): domain Eukaryota; kingdom Viridiplantae; phylum Streptophyta; class Gnetopsida; order Gnetales; family Gnetaceae; genus Gnetum; species Gnetum montanum. The sequence continues at coordinate 362,738 of MNCI01027637.1, forward strand.
AACGAGCGATGATATACATCTTTAGTGATTATATGCTTAATTCGCTCAATGATTATGTAGACGACATTATAGTCAAGTCAAAAACAACTAAGAAACATGTCAATGATCTAGACTTGGTGCTTAAACGTTGTCTCAAGTATGAGCTTAGACTTAACCCAAAGAAATGTGTATTTGGAGTCAAAACAAGCAAAATGCTTGGATTCATAGTATCTAAAATAGGGATACGGGTAGATCCTGATAAGGTTAAGGCAATAACAAGTTTGAAGCTACCTAGAAACCTTACCGAACTACGTGATCTACAAGGTAGATTATAGTTTATTAGGCACTTCATTGAAAAACTAACGGACACGTTGAAACCCATGCAACATTTATTGTGTAAAAATGTCCATTTTCAATGGACTCAACAGTGCCAGGAAGCCTTTAAGAACATCAAAATGGCATTAGCTCAACTACTGATAGTTTATCCCCCACAAAACAATAAATCCTTTTACATCTACCTCACCACATCTGACTCATCTATTGGGTCCATGCTTTACCAAAAATGAGAAGATAGAGCTGAGATTCCCGTTTACTATTTAAGTCATGCCTTAATTGCCTATGAACAATAATACAACAACATGGAAAGGTCATGTATTTCCCTCATCTTTTCCTTAAAAAAGTGGTAGCATTACCTCTTCCGCAATCAAGTCAATATTATTTGCAAAGACAACGTGCTTCGAGCTATCACCAACAACACTTATGAATTAAGTAGGATAGCTAGATGGAAGGCGATGATTGCTGAGTTTGACCTATGCTACAGAGCTCAATCTTCCACAAAGGGTCAAGCAATAGTCAATCAAATGACCACCTCACTGATGCAAGACCAAACAATAATCAACCCTAAGTTCCCTAATGAGAACATGAACATCATACACATCATGCCCGACAACTACGATGCAATCTTATACTTTGATGGAGCATCAACCTCCCAAGGAGGAAGTGCTACAACCATCATAACTTATCCCTCTGGAGAGATTCAACCCTCTACTTATTGATTGAACTTCCCTTGTACCAACAATGTGGCGGAGTACGAAGGTCTTCTTAGAGGTCTTTTGGTAGCACTAGCTACACAGCTTGTGGTTCGAGGTGACTCATAGCTGGTAATCAATCAGATCACAGATGTTTTTGCATGTAAAGCTTCACATTTACAATCGTACTGTGACTTAACTAAACACTTGCTAAAGCAGTTAACAAAAATAGATGTGCAACATGTTCCCAGAAACAAAAATACCATTGCATATGCACTTGCAACACTAGCCTTAAACATGACACTCGACATGTTTCATGCATTTCCTAGTTCCATAACAAACTGTGCCAAACCCATAACCGACACTCTTGATGACATACCTATAGCATCCATTAGTACCACACATGCAGTAGAATGGTATGATGACATAAAAGAGTACCTTCTACATGGTGAACCACCACAACATCTAACGAATGCTCAAAGGGACACAGTGCAAAAACATTCCTGACAATATGTGTTAATAGGAGACACGTTATGTCATAGATCTTATGAAGTCATTTTGTTAGTGTGCATTAGTAGCATCAACGGTCACACGATCGTGGAGCAAGTTCATTAAGGACTTTGCGGAGGACACATAGCGCCTAAGGCAATGGCAACAAAAATCAAACGTTTAGGCTATTATTGGCCATACATGGAGTATGATTGTTTCTCCAAGTTCAAAACATGCAACATCTATCAGAAGCATGGTAATTTAATAGATGTTCCACCTAGTAAGTTTCATACAACACAAATCACATGGCCTTTCCAGAAATGGGGGTTAGATATCATCGGACCGATAACTCCCCCATCTTCAGTAGGACATAGCTTCATCATTACCACAACTAAATACTTCACAAAATGGGTAGAAGCTATCCCCCTTAGGAAGACCACATCCAAGCAAGTGTGCAATTTCATACTCAAAAACATTGTAACCCATTTTGGCATCCCAATGACCATAATCACCGATAACGGGCCACAGTTTAGCAGTGTAGAAACCAAAAACTTCTATGAGAGCCTAGGAATCAAACACTCATTCTCATCACCATATTACCCATAAAGAAATGGTCAAGTAGAGTCCACGAATAAAAATATCATTATGATGCTCAAGAAAATGCTTCATCAGAGCAAAAGAAGATGGCATGAATAGCTAGTTTACGCGCTATGGGCATATTGAACGACACATCGAACGTCCACAGGTAAAACACCCTATAGTCTTATTTATGGATCAGAAGTTGTTTTACCTTTGGAGTTGCAGGTACCCTTGTTGTGGATTACTCTCTCTGGACTCCTCAATAAAGGTCAAAATAATGAATTGTGCATTATTAACCTTGACTCGATGGAGGAGGAATGCACACACACACTAGATCAAATAGAATGGTACCAGAGACAACAACGGCGACGTCATTAGCACAATCCACATAAATAGTTGATCAAGGAAGGTGACCTAGTCCTCAAGGTGGTTTGTGACCACTCAAAAAAATTCTCAGCCAACTGGGAAGGACCTTACTTGGTCACTAAGGCATATGACAATGGGGCGTTCAAGTTGGCTGATATGAATGGCAATGAGTTTGCTAATCCAACAAATCACATGTACCTCAAACCGTATTACATCTGAAGAACTTAAGGTATGCATTCTTCTTGGCATCATGACAGTAAACTAATACCACAGATTCATCCTAGCATCATGATGGTAAACTGATACTACAGATTCATCCTGGCATCATGACGGTAAACTAATACCATAGATTCATCCTGGCATCATGACGGTAAACTGATACCATAGATTCATCCTAGCATCATGACGGTAAACTGATACCATAGAATGTCTTTGTGTTATGACGATAAACTAACACCACAGAGCTCCTTCTGGTATGACATTAAACTACCACATGTTTATCTGCCAAAGTCCGCTAAGACTATAAACTAGCAGGCCTCTTCATAGTCTGCCATGACTATAAACGAGCACTGCACCATCCGCTATGACACTAAACTGGCAACATCCAAGGGGTTACGATGTAAAACTAATCCATGACAGTCTGCTAAGACTACAAACTAGCAATATCATCACTAGCCCATTGATCAGTTGATGTGACCAACGACTTGTCTTCTTCTAAAATTTGCTGCATGATTCACCACGTGGACTCTATTGACACCGATGTTGCTCATTTTGTTTGTCTAAAGTTTAACACGGTGCCTCCATACCATAAGCTATTTTCATGTTTAAAGTGTTTTAGACTAACTCACTTGTGGTTTTCTTGTTATCTTGGAGTTTTGTTTGTAGGATGACACTCTGAGGTGTTCGTGCATGAATGCACTTCATCACAATGACAAGGTACCATATTGTTCCCGATGCACACAACCAGGTTAATTAATCCACTCATGAGTACATTCCCAGTTCCCAATGCATCCCTTATCCTCTAACATGTTCTCCGTGTCCTACTCAGTTACACCTCCTGGATACATCCCATTCACCACAAAACTTGAACCACACTGTTGCATACTGTGACTCTCCAAGCAGTTGCAACCCACAACATAGCATAGCACGTAATACAATTGCAAGCACATGAAAACAAGTACAACACTGAAAAAATGCTCTTTCCAAAAAAACAAAAAAAAGGAAAAAGATCAAAAAATAAAGAAAAAAATCAAAGAGAAAAATACATCATAAGGCCATTGGCCCCTCCCATACAAGCCCCTGGTGGGAAGGCAATTGTCTCGAAAGAAAACACTCGTGTCTCAAACAATCATGTTGCACACCGCATAGCGTGGCTTTGGCTATTGACAATGGGTTCTCTTAAATATGACACAAGAGCCTCATTCCTCTAAAGGATGCACCTCCCATGCCTTGGTCCAAGTCTACTAGATATTGGTTGTCGACAAGGACCAACATGACTTGTTCACAAGAGTATTCCTCTCCCACAGCTAAACAAAATAATCCCTTGATCAATCCCCAATCCCACAGTTACAACCTACTTCCCGTGCATCTCAAAACTTCATTTCCCGATCCAATGTACTTCTGAACATGGTGCAATGACATCTGGCCAGGTGCCTGACAGACAGTGCTTGACGCCAAGTTGCTCGTGGTGTTTTGTACTTCTTTGTCGACGCCTCTCAGGTGGATTCCTCTAGGCATCAACAAACAGGGGCCAATGAAAACACCAAAAAATTTTGGCCTAGCACTTTTAGACAGGACTCAAGCTACGTCATGCCACTACCCAACATGAGTATAGCATGACCAAACTTGGGAGCCTCCAAAATAGCATGAAACGACACATGATTGAACAGGCAAAGTCCCACCAGGGTCCACAGGCGATTACTCCAACTCTCGGCATCTGGAATCTATGGTTTTAGGCTCAAAATGCATGTTTTTTTCTATATACACTTTGGTCATGCTATGGTCACATTGCCCAGCATAAGACCAGCACTTGTATACCGTGACCAAGTTCTGGATCCCCAAAATCAAGTCCAAATAGCCCATATTTGAGCACACAAACCCTCCATGAGCTTCATTGATGCCCCCTGTAGCTCCTAGCCTTCGAAACCTTGAGATTTGAGCTCAAAATCACATGTCTTGAGCTAGTTTTAGTTAGTCATGTTGAGGTCACGTGGCATAGCGTGACCATAGCATGACCAAACAAGAACAGCTAAATTTAGGTACCTCCAGGCAGAATTTCGACATGAATTCGACTCCCAAGAGCTAGGAAACAATTGTACATGTTCAAAGGCTCCATAAAATTAAAATTTTGGCCTCAAACATGGCACTTTTAGTTGGTCACACTGAGGTCATGCTACACAGCGTGACCACAATGTGACCAAGCAAAAATAGGGCACATCAAGCAGTTTCAGGTCTATTTTTGACATGAACTCAATCCCCAGGGGACAGGCAGCAACTGTACTGACTCTCAGGCTTCAGAAAATCAATATTTGAGCTTCAAATGTGTCATTTTAACTTGGTCATACTGAGGTCACACTGCACAGTGTGACCATAGTGTGACCAAACAAAAGATGACCAAAAAAACATCAAGTTGGGCTCAGAGTCAACATCCAGACCACCCTAGAGAGTAGGCAGCAGTTGGACTTCAAGAAACAAGCATCAGACATCCAAATTTGGTTCAAAATGTGTCATTTCCACTTACTCAGGCTAAGGTCAGCAACCAAAGGAGACATAAACCCAAGGCCAGATCAGCTCAAACTCGACGTGCAGAATCCTTTCAACATCAGGCATGAAAATCCACTCTAGCAATAGGTCTCATATGTCGAAAATGGGCTCAAAATATATCATTTTTATTAGACACGCTAGAGGTCACGCTGTAGCATATGACCAGCATACACCCAACGTATGCACTTGTCATGCCGGACGCTGATACGTTGGACGCTAGACACTGATGCCAGGACATGCTGATGAATAAAATAATAGCACACCAAAAAATAGGTCCAAAGGCCAGAGATCAAATTCTCTATTGTAACATAGCATTCTTTTTTAAAAATTTACTATTCTCTGAGCGTATCAAACTCTTACGCTATGGATTACACATGCCAGCGTAAGAATTGGTCACGCTATACATTGTAAACCATCGTGCATCCAGTCAAAATACAAACACCTGTCACCCGATCCACATTTTTCTCACCCCGTAGCCATAGATCTTCCTCCAGATCCAAATCCTACACCTGAAAATAGTATAAATACCCTATTTTCCGCTTAATCAGGGTTAGCAATTTTGGGGCATCAAGATCTAGAGAGTTGACAATTTTGGAGCAGGAAAACCAGCAACCCTGAACCCAGACTTAGTCACGCTGAGCACTTAGGGCAATTTTGGTCATGCTACACACTTGCAACCAGAAATTTGCAATCTCCCAGTAATGAGAAGCGATATTGCATGCGCTACGATATCGCATACGTGATATCGCAGCCATTGTGATATCGCATCCCATGCGATATTGTGTATGCGATATCACGGTCCACCATCAAATCTATAAATAAGAGGCGGCACTCCCCTCATTTCTCATCCTAGGCTTAAAGTAGGAAAAATCTGGCAATTTGATCACACTACCCCCCCAACGTCACTACCAAGCACGGGAGTACTTTAGAAGGACTCCTTCTCCTCCGAGAGACATCTCACATTCAATCCATCCTCTAACTCCACCCGCACCTCTTCCTCCTGTAGTTCCCATACAACCTGTCCCAAAAATGCAAGGGGAATTGCCTACCCAACCGCAGCAATGTAACGCCGCGAGAGCTATAAATATTCAACATGTAAATATCCAACCGGGTGCTAGTTCTGACAACAACTGTACAAAGAAGAGATCTTTTTTTAGAACTAGGAGCCCAGACAAACTCTCGCAACAACAAGCGAACAGGTACATGTATAGGCCTCTAACCACTAACGCTTTGGAGAACCCTTCAGTCCAAAAGAGAGTAACGCATACGGTTATGTTAACACATACCATAACTGACTGTATTAAGGTAGGCCACCTTCCTAGGAAACTAACTAACCCTGGGAGTCCCTTTATTTATTTACAGATCACTGGAAATGCACCACATCGAGCTCTTCTTGACTCAGGTTCCAGAGTCAACTTAATTTCACAAAAGATGTATCACGCCTGGAACCTACCACAACTTAAGAAGAGCAATATCCAACTAGAGCTGGCAGACCAGTCCATCACCATTCCCTTAGGATTGGTGGAGGACATTATCACCACTGTGTGTGGTTGGTCCTACCCAGCAGATTTTCTAGTGATCGAAGTTAATAACAACGAAGGAGACTTCCCAATTATAATGGGAAGCGCTTGGCTAAGCACAGTAGATGCATGCCTTAGGATCCGCGATCTTTCCTTGGAAATCTCTAAGATAAACATATGTGGAAAGATCGAGAAGAGGATAGTTCCATGCATCACATACAGTGATTCATCGGGTGATGACATGGAGGAAATGTCTCCATGTAACAGGTGTGCCCAAGAAACTCTGCAACAAAGATGCCTGTATGTAGCAACCACACAAGAAGTAGTAGACACCCTGTGGTTGACAGCTACTCGTAGGAGCAGAAAGATATGCATGGAACGAACTGAGGAAAGTCATGCTAACAACCGTGGCATAGAAACATTGGAATGTAAGCATCGCCAACTTCCACCCCTCAACTTAAGATCATCAATTGGGAGAAGTTGGGCACTTCTTAGAAATTCAAATAGGCGCTCACTATTTCGGATCTCTCCCTTACAACTCTGGCCACCTATGCTAACCATATGGGGCCCTCAGTTCTTTTTCAATTTTTTTTTTACACATTTTTGTTTTACAAATTTCTTTAACTTTTCTAATTTTTGTTTTATAACTTTCTTTAACTTTTGATGTTTTTGTTTTACAACATTGTTGTACTTTTCTATTTTGTGTGTGTGTCTGTGTGTATCCAACCTATAAGTTTGTCACCCAATAAGTGTTCAGACCGATGGGATGAACTGTTTTCGCATTTATTGCTAATGTTTGGTTTTTACCTTTAAGTTACAATGTTGATACTAAGGTATGTTTCTTTTGATATGGCAGGCAATGAGATCACTTCATCCATCCATCCATCAAAGTCTATGGTTTCTCTTGGCTTGGAAATGTACAGTTCCCTTCCAATAAGAACTTTAATGAACCGGTGACTGGGTATTTCTCAAACTAAGGAAGGACTCAAGGATTGCAAAGGGTGTGACTTCAAAGGAACTTGATGCTTTTGTGTTGTTCATTCACTTGGGTGCTTGGATGTTTTCTTCTTAAGTTTTCTTACCGTTCCGATGTTACCCAATTTTCGAAAGCGGAGACAACAAAAATAAGAAGTCTTTGCATGGTGTGGTCCCCATGCATAAAAACACAAAACAACAAAAAAAATGAAAAGTTAGGATTCAAAGCACACCCCTTAGACGAAATAAAATTTGGGCTGCAATCACTGGTTATGGAACCAAAGTGTTCCCTCTAACTAGGGCACTTCTCGCTTCCCGTTCTCTCCTTTGTTTCGTCAAAATGGTGGTGGCTCTGTGAAGACGCATCCTTGTTATCCAAGTGGATGGTTTAACCAAATGCATTGATGTGAAGTCACTAGAAGTGGTTAGTTTGAGCCAGAGTTGGAATGAGATTTGTCAAGTCGCATTAATCATAAAACACACAAGGGGTTGTACACCACCTTGTCCTTGGGATTCCATTCCATCATCTTCTTTCCATCCTTCTTTCCATTGTTCACCTCATTGCCAGTTGTATCATTAGTGAATATTTTGGTTGATGCATTTTTTTCTTTTTGGTAAATTCTAGTGGTTAAGACTTTAACTCTTGTTCCAAGGGACATTCCCAGAGCCTACGGACTCTTTGAATG
>MNCI01027637.1:381479-393322 GCA_015680685.1 Gnetum montanum
CATGGACGAGTGTTTGGAAAATACTCCCTAGATCTCCTAGATCATACACTCTTGGTGGTTCACTTACCATCTTTAGTTATTTAAATTTGTGATTATTATCCCATGTAATCTTGATGGTAGTTAAGTTTTGATCATCTAAGTCCCTGTTTTCTTTTCCTTTTGGTGTATGATTATGAGTTATTAATTTCATTTTTTGGATCTTAGTTGGAGTCATCTTCTTGGAATGGAAGTTAATAAGTGAATTAGATTATTCCATGCATTGGTTGGATAATTTTTGGTTCTCAATTAGTGGCCAGGAGTGTATTTTAGTTTTGTGGCTCCTGCACTCTCTTGTGTGCACACTTATTCTTCATACTTTTTGTGGACTAGTGTGATGATTGTGTTAATATTTTGGAATGTCGGTCCATGATTGCACCCTTTACTTTCAACTATAATGCATGAAATTTGTTGTGTATGTATGGCTCCATGCTTATCCTCCTTAGATATCTCAACAAATAGATCCCTCGTACTTAGCTTAGCGTTAATTGTGCTAAGCCATGCTCTCCACATGATGATTGGAATTTCCTTATCAGCATTTTTTACATTGATTACTAGAAAGTCTTCTGGATAAAGCCACCCATTAACAATGGTCACTACATCATCTTCTATCTCAAAGAAATGACGATAAACTAATCTACAAGCTCCAACCTGAGGTTGCATTCCTTCAATAATGGTAGATTCCATGAGTGATATGTTTCATAAGAGATCAAATTTACCCCAAAACATGAGTCTAATAGAGCTTTGCATGGTATATTTCTAGCTACTTGTAGATAAATCAAAGGAATTTCTAGATCAATACTCTTCTTGGAGAGTGGTCTTGTCTTAATTTAATCTGTGATGATTTCAATAAGCATGACAGTTTTTATGTTTCAATTGGATGATGATGGAAGCTTGTTGGTTATAAAAGAATTTGTGGTAGGGGAATTTGATCTCGATGAAGCTCTAAGTCTACTAGCCTTTTCAAGCCTTGTCCTAAAGAAAGGATGTTTCTTCGTTTGGCCCTTAGTGTTGCTAGTAAGATCCTCCATTTTTATATTTACTGCCCTTGCAGCTTTCTTCTACTATAGTTTTGATGGCAATTCACCTTGCATAGTGGGAGGTGGCAATGGTGGTAAAGGATTTGGATTGTGATTTGAAAAATTAGCTGCTTTTGGATGCACGTATGAGTCTAAGTTGGTCTTTGGTGGCATCAGTCTGTGGTATTCTATCAAATCATACTATGGAGTCTGAATAGTTACATTTGCTGTGAGAATGGAAACTGAACGTAATATCCATCAGGATCTAGTTTCCTATATAAATATTGTTTCCTTGGCGATGGCGTTGCCCATGTCTGCAATTGCTACCACTGCTGCTAATATTTCTCCTGTGTTAGCTAAAATATTTTCCTGATATTACCTTGAGGATAGGGTACTCTTCTAGGTATTTTCTTTTTGAAAAATCTTGGATTGAGTGCATATACCCCAGATTCTTGCATGTGGATCATAACAAGACAACATCCCTTAGGGTGTTCATACCGGTACACTTTGCATCCTTCCTTTTCCTTTGAACTGGAGTCAATGTACCCTTCAACGGTAGCAAATTTTCCTTTGTGCTTGTAACTATTGTGTTCATAATCTCTTTTCTTCTTCTTTTCCTTGCTCCTGTTGAGTGCTTGCTCAATATTTTCTTCCACAATCTTTAGAGCTGTAGCAAATTTCTTGTCCACTAAATCCCAAACTTTCTCTAGCTTAGCTACTATATCATTGATTGATTTTTGAATAGGTAGAGTCTTTTTCTGAATGGCCTGATCCAATGTTTTCTCCTGTTATGTACCGAAGACTTGTGCATCTCTTTTTTGAATTGATGGATCTCAATTGTACTCTTTAGTTGATTCCCTCTTTTTTAGCTCACCTTCCTCTTTTGCTATCTAGTCAATTAGTCTTTGAATGCAATGGACAGTCATTTCTGATAACTTGCCTTGGGCGTAAACCACATGAGTCTCTCTAGTTTTACTTTGTAGTCCATCTACAATGTGCCTAAGTTATTCCCTTGGTGAGAAAATGTGACTTGGGCATTTATGCAACAATGAATAGTATCTATCCATTACTACATCAAGGGTCTCATGAGTCCCTTGCTTCCATCCCTAGATTTTTTTTTCTTAGATTGGACACTTGTGAATAATTTTGGTATTTATCATTGAAGAGTTCGAGCATGGTATTCCAGTGTCTGATTGATTTAGGTTCCAATGACCTATACTAACTCTCCGCTTCCTTCACAAGTATTTGGGGAAACAACTTGAATTTTTTTGCAATCACTTTTGATATTTTGAAGGACGCAAACATCATGAAAGTCTTGAAGGTGATGTTGTGGATCAGAATTATAGTTACCTTCAAATCTCAACATTCAACTATCTCTCATCTGCCTAGTTGATATATGGACAACTTTGTAAATTTTTATCATGCTTCAAGTTTCCATGTGGGGTTCATCATCATGGGTGGGTTCGTATGCTTTGTTGTAGTGATGACCCTTTCTATGCTCATACCTTTCTTGATCCTCTCTTTGATCCTTTCATCTTCTTCATTCATATTTTCCATCTTCTATTTCACAGTATCTTGAATATTGATCATGATGGTCATGAGTCCTCCATCATAGTCCCAGTACTTGTGTCTTCTTTTGTCAGAGTCCATTGATAATCGTGATGAGGTAGATGAGGTATCAAGAGAATGATGTCGACTTGTTTTCCTTTCGTGACTCTTGTATGCTTCTTTTGTAGGATTTGGCAGGAACCCTTGGCCTTGATTACCACTTATACCTTGAGTCAGTCGCTTCCTCCTTAGGTGTCTTTGCTAACATGGAATGAAGATGGGCTTTGATAGGTTTCTCAAGTCTAATGATAGCTATTTTTTAAGACTCCTCATGGTTTTGGTGGAGTTTCTCTGAAATAAATGCATCAGCATCAAGTTCTTCCAAGACAATAGAAGTGTTGACCTACTTCCCTTTACTATGTATATGTTTGATCTCCATGGCATCATCTCTCCTCATCTGCTCCTTTGTTGGTTCTTAGGATCTTGTCATGTGCTAAGTCACATGATACCCTTCCTAGATCTAGTCCAACTACATTCCCCTTAAAGTAGTTTGGAGCATGTTAAGTGTTGCATGTTCTAGAGGCAAGAATATGCTACCTTGTGTGTCCCTCCATCTCATTTGAATTTCCATATGGAAGATGAAAGTGAAGTCTATATGGTAAGGATCAATGTGAGCATAAGTAATTCTTATTTGCATTGGCATCCCCCATTCTTCTTTATCAATGATTCTATCATTGCTTCTTCTTGTCTCCTTGGCAGGTGACGGTTGATCTTTGTTTGAAACAATATTATCATTTTTAGATGGTATGTTTTAAGTGTGTTTTTCTTATGGTTGTAAGGTTTGACTTTATGTTTTAGATACAACAAACTTTGAGAAGTCAATTACAAAACATACATTGACTTATCCTTGGCAACAGTGCCAATGATGAGTAGGGAAGTAATCCAACACCCAATCATACAAGATAAAAGTGTTCACACGTAGCCCGATCAAATTCCATGAACATGCCAATCTAATTATGCTAGTAATTGGTTTCAGTTTGTGATCATTGTCTTCCCACGTGAGCTACTAAAATCAATGCGTATGGTTTAACTCACGGTGAGATGTATGATAACTGATGTTGCTTTGGCCATTTTACTCCTAGTAAACATGAGGTAAATGAACATGGTTTCTAAGTCTTAGTAAACAACAAATGAATCTAATCTAGCCTAGGTAATGGACATTCGTTCCTAACTCTCAGCACACATCTTGAACTTATGTGATCATTACTGGGATTACCAAGTATCTCGCTACTGAGAAAACTAAGTGATAATACTACTAGGTTACCAAATGATCACACTTAATGCTCAGAATCAATCATATCCATTCTTCTTAACAATAGTAAAAGTAAAGTTCATGGAAAAGTAAATAGTAATTAGGAAAATAGTAAACATTAGTCTAAGGAAACAATAAAGAAATCTAAGTGATGTTGTAATGATGCAAAGTAATCTCGATCTTTATTTCCAATCATGAAATGTATCCAAGTACATTTCACTCAAATAAAGACTCCATTCAATTACTTAACATCACACTATGGGCATACATAGCTAAGTGCTAAGTGCTAAAATCAAAAAAACAAACTGACAAAATTTCACTAAGGTTGAAATGAAACTGCTACTAAACCATGCACCTAAGTGTCATAGTGTCGTATTTATAGGCCTACATGTGTCCATGATATCGAATATCCAACATTGTAGCTTGTGCCCTGATATTGAGGATCCAATATTGTAGCTCCAATATCGAATGCCTAATATCATAGTTGACAAAAAATTGATTTATCATCATTCCTAGTTATTAACCTACTTTGTCTACTTCATTTCTTTACATTTGGAATTCTCTTTGACTGTTTATTCTTCACTTTATTTAGAAGCTTTGGTGTTTTGTTGTTTTTTAGCAACAAGAGCATAACTATAACCTCTCTTTAGGTTTCAAATACTAGAATCTCAAATATGTTGCTTTTTAGCTACAAGTAAATAAGCTTCCAATGAAAGCTAAACAATTAATTTATTTTCTACATCATTAATTTATTTTTGTTTTGGAGGCTCAAGGAAGGGAATTTTTAACTTTTGTTGTTTTTTGTTCTTTATTTCTAATTGATATATAATTGATGAGAGCAGTTACTCTAGTGGTTTATTCTAATTATCAGAGCAGTTACTCTAGCGATTTATTCTAATTATTAGAGCAGTTACTCTAGAGGTTATTCTAATTATTAGAGTGGTTACTCTAGTTATTAGAGTAGTTGCTCCCAAGCCTATAAATACAGTTCCCAGGCAAACAATTGGAAAGAATTCTTTCAAGGAGTCAAGTAGCAAAACTCTTGTAGTCTGTTTGAAAGTTAGAGTATTTTCCAAGTGCCCGCAGTAGGAGGTCTAAGTGTGGATGGATCTTTATTTGAGCATTGTGTACCTGAGCACACCTTGTGTACGGCAATAAAGACGAGCCCTTCGATTCATCCTTGCAACACTTGAGATTTATTTTCTTACGCATTTCTTTTATTTTATTTTCTTATGCATTTATTTTATTTTATGCACTTTACATTTCTGTTATTAAAATAGTAATTCATTTTGATTAATTTAGCAAATCGTTAAATTACACAAGCATGACCACTTCGATCATGCGTGTAATGCTTGGTAACCCAGTAACAATAAGTGTTTCGTAATCCTAGCAGTGTTGCACTGGCTCAGGATGTGTACGGAAAGTACAAACGGATGCTTGTGTTAGGATTAGTTAGAAGTTAGTTAATGAGTAGTTAAGTTAAATTAGTCACCTAGTTATCTCTCTCTTTCCCTATTAGCACAGGACATAAAAACATAAAAGATATAAAAATCATATGCCTCAAGCTTACTTAACTATACAATTGTGACATACAAGTAAGTTTGGGAAGACAACAATCAATCAACCCGTCTTTGTTCCACAAGGGCACATAAGCACTTAGTCCTTGGAATTCAACCGGATCGTGCATGAAATTCTTGTATTCGTATGGTTGAGCATAGGGGTACCTCGCCGCTCATCATTGCCACCATTTTCGGGGACTTAGTTTTTTGTGTGCTAATTAAAACATAGGAAATCATTCACATCATTGGAACGAACCCTTAGGGTTGATTTAGAAAATAATAAACAAGAATAAATTGCACACTGAACAGATAAGTATGTCTCCTTCTTCGTACGAAAGCGCCTCACTGCCTAGGTCTAAAATAGGAAACAATCGGCGACGTAATATACATGATGTTGATCTGCCAATTCCTCAACAAATTCAAGTGTATATATTCATCTCAATGAGTATATACTAGACTTTACCTTTATCCTCCATCAAGATAAACAACTGTGTTGGCAAGACTTAGAGAGTAACATAGTGTTACCTCCCAATCGTTCAGTCCTGAGCATGCTCTCACATAAATTGGCATGCCGAACTTACATGCAAAATACGTTGTGCAAGACCATGACTCAAGAGAATACCATCCCACAGAGGCACAACATCAAAGGGACTTGCAACAAGAGAGACATCATAAGTCTTTTAAGGGTAAGTGGTCGCAAGATATCCCACATGTCTTAAGCAAAAATGAGGGTGGTGAACCTACCTCAGGCAGTCACCCACACAACGATGTTTCTCCCCTTGACTTTGGCCAAGGGGTTGTGTATCAGAACCTTCATTCCACTATTCATAACCTAGGTTCTAATACCCACGGGCACAAAGGGTCCAAAAAAGGGACATGAACACATGATAAAAATAGACATTCTGATCACAATCGCAATTTAGGCCGAGACCACTGAAGAGAAGGTGGCAGACACTGCCATGGTGACGGTTATCCTTCTTCTTCACCTTCATCATCTCCTTCATCCTCTCCTTCAGTGTCTGGATGTAGTCATAAAGAAAAATACCATGGAAATAAAGGTAGGCAAAGTGGAAGTCATAGACGAAATAGCCAAGAAAGGGGACGAGGGCACTCTAGAGAGTCATGACATAGAAGAAGGGAGAGTAGGGAACAACGTAGACATCATAGATGCCATGGACAAGACAATCACAATGAACCCCTACTCACTACTCGAAGTATGTTGGACATAACTGAGGCTATTAGAATTCCAACAAGGCACCAGAAAGATAGTAGGATCAAGAGATTAGATATGAACAATATCCCATGATTTGAAGGGGGATACAATGCTGATCCTTAGAATCACTTACAAGCATTCCATGATGCATGTGCCTTACAAAATATAGAGAACGAATGGTAAAAACTTAAGTTGTTCCACAAACATTAGTTAAAGAAGCAGAAAGCTAGTACCAATCTTTAGAACCGAAATCCATTTGTAGGTGGAGTACTATGTTAAAACTATTTAATGATAGGTACCAAACGTACTCCTGACTGTCTAACTTGCAAAAGTAAATCCAAGGCTGGAAACAAGGAGGACATGAACCCTTGGATGCTGCCATGGGCCAATACTATGCACTGTTACATCGTTGTCCTAGCCATGGTTATTCACAAAGCGATCAACTGCACCATCTCGTGGATGGGCTTAGGCATGAAATGAGAAGAACCGTTGGGACTTATGCCCAAGGGAGACTATCCGAGCTTAGGTCCCATCAAATTCAAAGACTATTGGAGCAAGTTGCTAAGGAAGAAGGTGAGCTACAAAAGAGAGAAAGTACGGAAGAGTATAACTGAGATCGTTCCCTTTGGAAGAGGGGAGTAAGATTTTATGAGGATAAAGAAGAGTCATCACTTGAAGAGATGGTGAATAGAAAAAATTTGCCTATCCAAAAGTTGACATTAGAAGTATCAGCAAAGGTAGATCAAATGTGGGATTCCCTAGACAATAGATTTCAATCTGTTCTTAAAATAGTAGAGGAGTCTAGAGAGCAAGGTAGTGATCATGAAAAAAGAAAAAAAAGAGAAGCTAAACATGCATGTAGCAA
Organism: Gnetum montanum; assembly: GCA_015680685.1. Classification (NCBI taxonomy): domain Eukaryota; kingdom Viridiplantae; phylum Streptophyta; class Gnetopsida; order Gnetales; family Gnetaceae; genus Gnetum; species Gnetum montanum. The sequence goes on from MNCI01027637.1 coordinate 389,032, forward strand.
GGGTAAGGGCAAAGTTACCATCATTGAAGAGGTTGTGGAGTCGGAAACAGACAATGATAGTGGATGTGAAATATGTCAATATGACCATCCTAAGGGTTGTTGCCCTGTAATCTCACATCTGCAAGAGTCTAGGATGTATGCACTCAATCCATGATTAAACAAAAGGCAAACACCCCAAATGTTACCTTATCCTCAAGGTAACCCAAGGCAGTTCCACCAACCTTTAACATATTATGGAAGTGGAACTCCACCACAACTGATTAAGCAATATCAACAGTGGCAGCACCCACAATCATGGGGAATACCACCACCAAGGCAACAGTATCCTTACTAGCAACCTAACCCATATAGATATTACATGCAGCAACCAATCTCCCCATGTGACTCTACTAATCACATCATTCCTCAACCTCACTACCAAACCCGCGAGTATTATGGAACTCCCTCTTCTAGGGGCGATATTCCTCAAACATATCATCCTTCTCATCCGATCACATCTATTCCACCAATAGCTCCACTACCACCTGCTCTAGTTATGCAGGGTGAAATCCCTACCTAGCCACAGAAACGTAATGCCACAAGGGCTGTTGACTCTCAACCTACTATTGGCTCCAACAAGCACATGAAGAAAAGATCTTTCTTTAGAACCAATAGACCAACCAAGCCCTTTCACTCACAAGCAGCTGATTCCTTAGACACCTTAGTATCAATCAAAACTTCGAAGCCTCCTTCAATTCAACCACCACACTCAACACATACATTCATGCTAACACATGCCATCATTGATTGGATCAAAGATGGTCACCTTCCCAGGAAATTCTCTAATCCTGGGAGTCCTCTGATATACTTACAAATCGCTGGAAATGCATCATGCAAGGCTCTTTTGGATTTAGGTTCCAGTGTCAACTTGATTTCTCAAGAAATGTACAAGGCCTGGAACCTGCCTCAATTGAAAAAGAGCAACATCCATCTAGAGTTGGCCTACTAGTCCATCACTGTCCCATTGGGACTAGTGGAAGACATTGTTACCACTATTTGTGAATGGTCATACCCAGCTGACTTCCTAGTGATTCAGGTAAACAATGGTAAGGGGGACTTCCCAATCATAATGGGAAGAGCATGGCTAAGCACCATCAATGCATGCCTAGAAATTTGTGATCTTTTCCTAGAAATATCAAAGGAAAATACATTCGGAAAGATCGAGAAGAAGAAAGTTTCATGCATCGCATACAGTGACACAGGGTGTAACTGCGTGCAGAGGTCATGGTTTATGAAAAGTTTAACATTGCCTACATGCAATCAATGTGCACAAGTAATCAACATACAAACATGCCTATATGCAGCAACCACACAACAGGAAGGCACCTAGTGGCTAATAGCTAATCAAGAAAGAAACTCACTCATATGCATGGAACCAACTGAGGGTTTAACTTGCCCTTACATCGATAGCATATACGCATTAGAGCAAGTCCACAGCCAACTTCCAAGTCTTAACCTTGAAAATGTCAACTAGGGGAAGTTGGAAATCCTTGAGAAATTTAAGCAGGAGCCCCTCAAGCTGAAACCATTGCCCACTGGTATGGAATACACATTCTTTAAAAACAAAAAATCGGTAATTATCAACGCTAAGCTTGCTCCTCAATAGAAAGAAGAACTATTGAAGGTAATCAATAAATGGTCAAAAGCCTTCGCTTGGTCATATCCCGAATTAACTGGGATAGATCCTAGGATATGCCAACATAGGATTTACACCGATCCCTCCATGAAGCCTCGAAGACAACCACAGAGGCGTTTGAACCCAAAGCTGAAGTAAGTAGTCAAGGAACAAATCGAATAGCTTCTCAAGGCTGGGTTCATATACCCCATTGCTGATAGCAAATGGGTTAGCCCCTTAGTTATTGTGCCTAAAAAGGAAGGCAAATGGAGGGTGTGCATAGATTTCAAGCTATTGAATATGGCAATATTCAAAGATCACTTTCCATTACCATTTGTTGACCAAGTCTTAGATAGACACCATTGTAGGGCATCGCTACTACAGTTTTCTGGATGGATATAGCGAATATAATCAAATACAAATAGCCCTAGAAGACCAAGCCAAGACTACATTCACTAGTCCTTGGGGAACATTTGCATACAAACAGATGTCATTTGGCTTGTGCAATGCCCCTACAACATTTGAATGACTAGTTCTAAGCATCTTCCAACAGTAGATAGGAAATGTTGTAGAAGTCTTTATGGATGATTTCTCCACCTATTGAGCAAACTTTGATCAAGCCTTGGACTGGTTAGAGTAAGTGTTATAAAGATGTGTAGAAACCAATTTGAGGCTCAACTGGCAGAAAATCCATTTGATGGTCCAAGAGGGCATAGTATTAGGGCACAAAATCTCACACACAGGGATAGAGGTAGACCCCGAGAAAATCAAAGTTATTCAAGGAATTACCCGCCAACCAAAAACTGTCAAAAATATTCAATCATTCCTTGGACATACTAGCTACTATAGGAGATTTATTAAGAACTTTTCAAAGGTTGCCAAACCATTGGTGGAATTAACAAAAAAGGATGTACCTTTCGAGTGGACCAGGAAATGTGAATTAGCTTTTCAAACTCTGAAATAGAAGCTAGTAGAAACACCCATTCTACAAGTTCCTGACTAATCCAAACAATTCCATATCATGACTGACATGTCCAACTATGCCTTAAGAGTCATATTTACATAGTTAGATGACCAGAAGCATCCTTATTATATACACTGTGCAAGTAGAAGTATCACTGGTGCACAACTTAACTACACTACCACAGAGAAAGAACTAATGGCTATAGTGTTTGCACTAGAAAAGTTTAGACACTATGTATTGGGATATAAAGTATATATACATACATATCATAGTGCAATAAGGTTCCTCATGAATAAGCCAATGGTAAGCCCTCGTATCATACGATGGCTTGTAATCTTTCAAGAGTTCGATCTTACGATGATTGATCGTAAAGGCACCGAGAACATAGTTGCTGATCATTTATCTCAGTTGCGATGGGACAAAAAAGAGGACGAGTATTCAATTTCTAATTATTTTCTTGATGAATTCCTCTTTGCTGGTGTAGTGAATAATCAATCACCCATGGAGACAAACTGGTACAATAGCATTCTTACCTATCTCCTCACCCAACAAATACCACAAGAGTTAAACCTTAAGAAGAAATAATAGTTTCTTCACCGAGCCAAGTACTTTATGGAAATCAATGGGCAACTTTACAAAGTGTGTTCCAATGGCTTGGTTCGATGGTGTGTTCCTGATATAGATCATCTGCAAGTTCTCTAAGATGCTCATGAGAGTCCTTGTGGGGGTCATTATGCTGGGAGACAAATGGCCATCAAGATTTTGCTTGCAGGATATTATTGGCCTACATTGTTTTGGGATGCCCATCAATTCGTCTAATCTTGTGAGCACTCTCAACGTGATGGGGGAATGACTGCTAGAATGGAGGATCCACAACAATGGATCCAACCATTAGAACCCTTCGACATTTGGGAAATTGATTTTATGGGGCCAATTACACCAATGTCCAATGAAAAAGCCTATATCATTGTTGTTGTTAAATGCCTAACTAAATGGGCAGAAGTAGCTGTTGTTAAGGATTGTACATCATCTACAACTACACAATTTGTTCAACAACAAATCATAAACAAGTTTGGTGTGCCTCATGCACTTATTTCAGACAATGGTACCCACTTCACAGGTGCAACTTTTAGGAAATTAATGCAACACTTAGGGGGGTTGAGCATAAATTGACTACACCATACCACCCCCAAGTGAATGGTTAAGCAAAAGTCACCAATAGTGAGATTATGAAGATATTGACAAGAATTGTTAGCAAGTTTAGGCGAGACTGGAGCACTAAACTGAATGATGCTCTTTGGGCATACCGCTCCACATGGAAACTCCCTATAGGCTACTCTCCCTATGAGTTAGTGTACGGTAAATTACTAACGCTTCCCATTCAAACTAAGCTCCATACACTATCCATGGCATGTGACCTCAACCTTGACCTTAATCTAGCACAAAAACAACGGTTAGTAACCCTTAACTTGCTAGATGAAAACCAACTATCTATCCTATTATCTAACGAGTTGCACAAGGCATTCAATAAACAATGTCATGACCTAAAGATTAGGAAAGTTAAATATCAACCAAGAGATAAGGTTCTCTACTGGAATCCCACACATGTGCCATAATGTACTAAATTTCAAACACTGTGGGAAGGACCTTATATTATTTATGCAACTTTTCCT
>MNCI01027637.1:393376-506231 GCA_015680685.1 Gnetum montanum
AAGTGAGAATTCAAAGCACACCCCTTAGACATAATAAAGCAATATGGGCTACAAGTGCTAGTTATGGCACTAAAAAGACATGTTACCCATGTTTGAAGGTTCCCTCTAACTAAGGCCCTTTCTCACTTCCTGCTTCTCCATCTCACCCTCCTTGGAATGGTGGTCACTCTTTGTGGAAGCATTCTTGTTGCCTCAAGAGGATGGATTGGCCAAGTGTATTGATGCGAAGTCACTGAATGTGGTTGGTTTGAGTCTAGATTTGGAATGAGTTCTACTCAGTCATCTTAACCATGAAATACACAAGGGGCTTTACACAACCTTGTTCTTGGGATTCCATTCCATTCTCTCCTCTCCATCTTTCTTCCCATTTTTCACCTCATTGCCGATTTTATCATTAGTTTGTTCTGGGTTTATGCATTTTTTTTCTTTGGTAAATTCTTGTAGGTAAGCTTTTAACTCTTGCTTCCAAATGACATTCCTAGAGCCTATGAACTCTTTGGTTTGTGGGTTTGTCAGGGCATAAAAGGCATGAGCCTACTTTGGGGAGGATCCACTAACATTCCTTTTTGGTGCAATTATTAAGTTCTTTTCTTTAAACATTCTTGCAATCAATCATCTCTTGTTTCATCTCCATCCATGACATCCATTATATTGGCATTGTCGTTGTTATTTTTTCCCATCTTTCTTGTTCCTCGTATTTTTCCATCTTATAGCTACCGGAGGTTCACTCTTAGTCGTGGGGGACCTTGCACAAATTTTTTAATTTTCTCCATTTTACTATTTACCTAACCCCTACACCTTGGGTAGTTGCCAGTGATAAATCTCCAAACCAGTTTCTTCCATAACCACAACTCAGCCAATGCGCTTCATATCAAGGCAAGGTATCAACTGCATTGTGGTTTATCTACCCTTGCTCATTTGTGACTGTGTTGTGTGTGCAAATGGTGATCATACAAACAATGGACTGGGCTTGGAGGAAGTATTCAGGATGGACCGGAACTGGAGCATTTACAAAAGGAGCAAGTTTGGTGACGTGGCTATGGATAAACAATGGAAGAAACAATCTTAGCATTGGTGGCAACACGCTTCATTTTCTTTCTCTCTCTTTCTCTATAAGTTGCCAAATAAAGACTTGGATGTCATTTATGTATGAGTGTTCACCACAATGGTCATAAACACTAATGTTATATGCTTATTGATCCGTTCACTAGGCACATTGAGTCTATCATCCCATTCCACCGTCAATTGTCAATTAGTCAATAATCCCATACCTTCTCAATATTTTGTAAGGAACTCGACGACGAGTTTTCATTCAGTCGTGGGGGTATGACGAGAGCGGTTTATTCTAATTATTAAAGCAGTTACTTTAGCAATTTATTCTAATTATTAGAGCAGTTACTCTAGCGGTTTAATTATTAGAGCAGTTACTCTAGCGATTTATTCTAATTATTAGAGTGGTTACTCTAGTTATTAGAGTAGTTGCTCCCAAGCCTATAAATACAGTGCCCAAGCGCACAATTGGAAAGAAGTCTTTCAAGGAGTCAAGTAGTGAAACTCTTGTAGTCTGTTTGAAAGTTAGAGTATTTTCCAAGTGTCCGTAGCAAGAGGTCTAAGTGTGGACAGATCTTTATTCGAGCATTGTGTACCTGAGCACACCTTGTGTATAGCAATAAAGATGAGCTCTTCAATTCATCCTTGCAGCACTTGAGATTTGTTTTCTTACGCATTTCTTTTATTTTATTTTTTTATGCATTTATTTTATTTTATGCACTTTACATTTCTGTTATTAGCATAGCAATTCATTTTGATCAATTAAGCAAATCGTTAAATTACACAAGCACGACCACTTCAAGCATGTGTGTAATGCTTGGTAACCCAATAACGATTAGCGTTTGGTAATCCCAGCAGTGTTGCACTGGTTCAGGATGTGTACGGTAAGTGAGAACGGATACTTGTGTTAGGATTAGTTAGAACTTAGTTAATAAGTAGTTAAGTTAAATTAGTCACCTAGTTATCTCTCTTTTTCCCTATTAGAACATGACATAAAAACATAAAAGATATAAAAATCATATGCCTCAAACTTACTTAACCATACAATCGTGACATACAAGTAAGTTTGGAAAGACAACGATCAATCAACCTGTCCTTGTTCCACAAGAGCACATAAGCACTTAGTCCTTGGAATTCGACCGAATCGTGTGTGAAATGCTCATATTTGTATGGTTGAGCGTAGGGGTACCTCACCGCTCATCAATAATCTTTTTTCTTTATAGAAAGTTTGCACCTTCTCTTTACAAGAAACCCTTTAGTAAGAAGTAAACACTTATGAAGATAATCCTAAATAAGGATAAGGCCTTTCATGGTGTCTTTACTTTGTAAACCATTGAGAGCAAGTAATAGAAATTAAAGTTGTTTCCTCGAACCTTAACCAAAGAAAAAGAAAGCAAGTATAGATTACTAGAACCTAACTCTATTTAGAGATGGAGTAACATGCTAGAAATTTTCAAAGAAAAAGTACTAGACATATTTAAGGAAGAAACAAATCCAAGGATAGAAGTAGGACACTCACGAATCATTAGATATGTCCTTGAACAAGTATTACACATTGCTGCACAAATGTCAATGATATGGCCTTCTCTTACAAGGAATAGCTTCATCACATTATTAATCAGCTATAGAACAAAACATATAAAACTCTTAGGATCTATGCTTAGGAGAGCTTATTAAAACTGAAAGTCCATTGAGTTCAAATGATAATTGATTAGATGGCAAAAGAGAAAATTGAACTAAGAAAGTAGAAAAGTATGGCTAAATATAATATGGATCCATCCATTAGAAAGAAAGAGATTAGGATTTATGATGTCCAAGAAGAGAACTTGATACAAGAGGTGATGCAACAAAAGACCTTGCCCATGCATAAATCTCTTTCTAAAATTATTATTAAGGTCACAAAATGTGATACTTAGTTAATGAAAAATTTACAACCACACTAACGATCATGGAGAAACATAATGAGTAGGCAAATGTAGTAGCAACGAAGCAGCAATAAGGAAAGAAAAAGAAAATTGATCTCTATAAGTAAAAAAGGAAGCTAGTTGCAATTGCAAAAGTGTCTAATTCCAATTCAAATGATATCAATCATTGTGATGTTTTTCGATATGAATACCAAAAAGAAATTGTCCAATTATGTTTCATATGATTACTAGTGTAGGAATCAAGCACTTACTAGTGTAGGAATCAAGCACTTACAGTCTCAACCCAAAATTTGTAAAGAAGTAGGTGCCATGGAGGTTGCGATACACATAGGGCAACTATAGATGGCCCTATCAACCATAATACTATCGACCTCAAACATTGTTACAACCTCAAGATTAGTATCAATAGTAGTTGCAAAACCCACAGTCATTGGGGATGCTCTCCCCTAGACAACAATACCCTTATCACTAGTTAGATTCTTATAGATGTTATGTACAATAATCTCTATTGCCAATAGTTGTCAAGGCTTGTATGGTTGGATGTGGATATTGCTCACTTCTAATCATTTGGCATCATTGCTTGTGATGGTGTTAGACATTTAGACTAATTATAATGCACGATCACTATAGAGTAGTTGTTATATAGTAATTTCCACATTAATTTTCTTAAACAAAAATCTCAATGTTGTGCAAGATTGTTGAATGAAATATTGGAATGCCTAATCATTTTATTACTGCTTGTACCCAAAGATCTCAATCTTCTTGAGCAAATGGATAAGATATTGAAATATGATCAGTATTATCCAAATTTCCACATTCAATGCCTCATGCCCACAACCATTCTCATGTAATTAATCCATTAAATCTAGTCTTGTGAATAAGCAATTCAAGAACTGGGACAAAATTCCAGAACGTCATTTACCATACATTGGATCTTGATGGTTAGGATGACTTCGCCGATAGACTTTCTTCTGTGTTTGGTTTGATCAATACCAAGTTTAATGCTTTTTAGGCCAAGATAAATACCGCGTCATTTTATAAGTATTTAGTCTTCACAATATGAATCCGATGCTTATCTTGCTTTCCAATCTGCTACAAAAGCTTACATAAAATGTGAAATTCAAAACTTTCAACTGTTTCTAACCTCAGCCACTACACCAAAGCTTATACTTAGCGACTTAGTATGACCTGGTTTGACAGGTTGTAGACAACGATGTATTCTAAATGTAGAGAGCTCAAATTTTTCATTAATGAAAATTATGCTTTTCGGTGCTTGATATAATGGAAAAGAACAGAATGTGACTGAAATGAATATTATTAAAAATAAAATAAAATAGGCATCGTATATAAAGCTAAATTTGCATCATTTTAATCATGCGTTGTAATTGGTAGGGAGGCTTTGGTCAGGGTCCGGTCACTGTGTGACCCATTGCAATTGAGAGCGGAGCTTGGCATCAAGAGGACACGGTTGATGGTGGTGACTTGAAGAGCTAGGAGATGGAGTTTGATCTCCCTCTAAGCTTAATTGATTGTAAGATTCACGAGGTTCAATGACATTTAGATATCTTAGATTGCCAAAACTTTGATCATTTAATTGTGCTTTTGCTTTTATCAAAATACATCACAGCATTGCCTCCGAAAAAGGCACTGCTGAACGATTTCAGCAAACATAAAGATACAAATACAACTAAGAGGATCGTACAAGCTCTTACCTCTAAAATCCCACACCAATGTTTGATTGGATTGAATTGTATATGCTGTCAGTCTCCAGCACAAAATGAATATACTTTGTTCTTTATTTCCAGCCAGCTGCAACCTGGAAACCTTTCCAAAGTCTCTTCTGGTATCATTTTTCTAACTGCTGATACAGTCTTACAGTTTCCTATGGAAGAATAAATGTTTGACAAAAGAACAAAATGTCCATCAGACTTATGCTTAGGGTCCATGAGATACTCAGAGACACGTTTGGCTATTTTCAAGTTATTATGTCTCTCACAGGAAACAAGCAATGATGCCCACAAAGCAGAATCATCAGTCAATGCCTCAACTTTGATCATTTCCTCAGCTTCACTCAGAAGCCCTGCTCGCCCAAGAATATCAACCATGCAACGGTAATGTTCAACACTAGGTATGATGTTGTAGTTTCTAGTCATGGTTTCAAAAAAACATCTAGCTTCATGAACCAGTCCTGCATGACAGCAAGCAGACAAGATTGCAAGAAACGTTATTTCATCAGGAATGACCTGAGATTGTTGCAGTTGGCAGAAAAGACCAAGAGCTTCTCTGCTATAACCATGCATTGCATTTGCTAGAATCATTGCATTCCATGACACTAAATCCTTCTCGGATATTCTATCAAACACTATCCTTGCTTCCTCTATAAACCCACATTTGTAATACATGTCTACCAGTGAGTTAGAAACAAATATATCTGGGGCTGAATAATACCCACATTTGACTGCCATCTGATGAATTTTCTTACCAGCGGAAAGATTAGCAAGGTTAGCACATGCTGAGAGAGCTATGGAAAACGTTTCTGAGCTTGGCTTGATGTTTTGCAAGTACATATCATGGAATAAGTGCAAGGCCTCCATGAAACAACAGTTTTGTGTATATCCAGCAATCATATTGTTCCACGAAACAGTGGTCTTCTCAGGCATCTCCTGAAAGAATCTGCGGGCTACTCCAACGGATCCTACCTGTGAAAACCCAGAAATCATAGTGTTCCAGGAGACCAGATTTTTGTAGGGCATCTGCAAAAACAATTCCAGGGCTTCTTGGGCAAAATTGCTGTCAAAATATCCTGCAATCATGGTATTCCATGAAACAACATCTTTAATAGGCATTTGATTGAACACTCTGCAGGCATCTCCCAAACATTTACATTTGACATACATGTTTATAAGAGAGTTTCCTACGGAATCATTGTCACAAAACCCATTTTTGATTATCTCTCCGTGAATCTCCCTTCCTTTCGAAAGCACTCCCAAACCTGCACAGGCAGCAAGAACGCAGGCATAGGCATCTGCGTTGGGTTTCATGGCAGTCATCTGCATCTCCTTAAAAAAATGAAGAGCTTCATTCAGATTCCCACTTTTAACAAAACCTGAAATCAAAGAAACCCATGAAATTATATTGCGTTCGGGCATGCCTAAAAAGAGTTTCAGAGCCTCCAACACAAACCCAGATTGAGCATAACAGGAGATCATGGAGGACCAGCTGACAACGTTTTTCTCAGGCATCCTGTCAAATAGATCCACAGCTTCTTCAAGCAACCCACATTGCACAAACCCAACAAGCAGGGAAGTCCAAGTTATGACATTTTTCTCTGGCATGGTCTCAAAAAGCTTAATTGCTTCCCGCATCATCCCACATTTGGTAAAAAGGTCCAAAACTGAGTTACTCACAATTACATCTACCTGAAACCCCCTCTTCAAAACCTCTCCAAACACCTCCATTCCCCGAAAAACATCCCCCAACCCTGTGCAGGCAGATATAACACTAGCAAAAACAAAAGCACTGTGTTCAATTTCACTTTCATCATATCTCATCTGCCTGAACAATCTCAAACACAAATCATAATTTTCATTGTGTCCACACCCCGCAATCAAAGAACACCATGAAACAGCATCCCTACCAGGCATTTCATCGAAAACAAGAAATGCATCATCGATCTTGCAACACTTGGCATACATGTCCAGGAGGCTGTTTGCCACAAAACAATCCCACAAGTACCCATTTTTTACCACAGTTCCATGGATTACTTGCCCAGCTTTCAGAGATCCCAGCTTTGCACAGGCATTGAGAACACTGGAAAAGGTGAAATCATCAGGCTGAATGAATTCTTCTCTCTGCATAAGAACCCACAATTCCAAAGCTTCGATGCAGAATCCCTGTCTGCTATTGGCAGCAATCATGGCATTCCATGATACCACATTTCGTGAAGTCATTTGCTCAAACACATGACGTGCAGAATCCAGATTTTTGCTGCGACAGTACATAACAATCAGCTTGGTTTCAAGGAAAATGTCTCTGACGCCGCACTGTATCATGTGGGCATGCACAATTTTACCTTTTGATGAAGAAGCTACATCAATGCATTTCTGCAGTAACGCAGAATATGTGTAGAAATCAAGATTCGAGCTTCCATTCAAAGACAACCCATGTAATGCTTCATTAACCTGGCCCTTCCTGCAAAACATTTTTATGGCAGAGCATGGTGACTCTAATCGTTTTGTGATACGAGAAACTGTGCGAATTTGGAACATCCAAGACCAGATTTTTGCCATGTTCCATGATCGTAGTTGCTCTCAGGCAGGTATAAAACAGGAACAAGTCTGAATGGACGATGAAATGCTCAAAATGAACTTGTTAGCTTCTGGTTGTCACCGAAATTGAAATTTCTGTTCATTGAATATGCATATGCAGCAAGGCGTAGGAAGTAGACCCAGAAGAATGGGGTTCAAGATAGAAAACGCGTGCAGACTGCTCATAGCTGTAAGCAGATTTGTAAAATAATCGCCAGCAAGCAACATCGACTTCTTGTACGAGCAAGATCAAGCTCAGTAATGCACATGGTTTGTAATCTTACATGATTAATGCCACTCGAAGAAGAAGAAATTGAAAGTTGGAAATGGAAATGGAAATGTTTAATTACATCCTTGTGCAAACTGGAACCGGAAATTTTTATTAAGTTCAAGAAATTATAAAAAATTTGTTGTTGGACAGTTACCATGCTTCAACATAGTTTGAAGAAATTGAAAATATCATTGATGAATTACCCTAAGCAAATAGAGTCAATTTGGAAGAAAGCAATCATGATGGGTCTTGACACCTCACTAAGAAAAATGACCTAAATTTGACACCTCTACTCAAACCAATGTGGCAAAGATGTCTAAATACTACCCTTCTAGCTCAAACAAATGTGGCAAAGATGTCTAAATACTATCATTTTCATCTTCCATCGCTACATGCTTTAAAAGGGAAAGCAAGAGAAATGTGAGAATTCTCATATACAAGCGAGAAAGTTCAACTAGTGTAAGTAAAATTAAAATGAATAATTGAAGCTAAAGCAACAATATTTTTAAGGTGGTTATCATTTAATTAAAATGAATAACTCCAAGATCCTTATGGAAATAGATCACATTTCATTTTCCAAGATATATAGTCTGATTAGAACTTTATAACTTAGCATTGTCCACCACAATTGAACCCCATGACTTGGAGCTTTTAAATCAAGAGTCTTACCACCAAGTTTTTTGACAAAAAGTCTAGTTATTTATATAATGAAAGGGGTGAACCCCCAAATTAGCAATTACAACAATAGTATCATCATGAAGGTTAGAAGATTTTCAAGCAAAACAGATGAACACCTAGGCCAACCAAATAGCCCCAGGTATTCCTATAGGGCATTAAAACCAAAAACCAAGTAATAGGCATGTGCAACATCATAAAGTTTGATGAACCATGAATAAGATAGGCTACATCATCACATGCCCATTGATGTAGCCCCATTGATGTATCATATGATGCATTAATGCAAGTACATCAGCGCTAATGTAGGTGTTGCCTATATAAATGGACACACCCCTTGCATTTATGGCATCTTTTAGTCATAGCCTTTGCCAAATTCTTGTAGTTTCTTTCTGCGTGAAAGTTAAAATATTTTTCCTCTGAGTGCCCGCAACATGGATTTAAGAGATTGTACGACATTTTATTCGAGTGCATATATATCTAGACACATTTGCATAGATGGTGATAAAATTGAGATTTTCTCTATCCATGGCAGCACTTAGATTAGCATAATTCTACTTTTTAGTAATTTACTTTACATACAATTTATGTTCTTGTTCTTAACTAATTAATATTCTTATTCATATGCAACATAAATATCACTAGTTTGAGCATGATATAGTAATACTTGGTAATCCTAGCAGTGTACACTTGGTGCACCCAGTAGTATACACTTAGTAACATAACAGTGTTAATATATGTTCAAAATGTATATGATAAGTGGGAATGGATAATTTATGTTAGGATAGTTCGTTAATAAGATAATTAATAAGTTAGTTAATTTAAGCATTAAATCTTTATTCACCTAATCACATAGCAAGTAGGAAAAATAATAAAAAGTATAAAAATAAATATCTTATGTCTCAACCACACTTACCCGTACACATTGATTAGCACAAGTGCAAATTAAGAAGACAATGACTTATAACTACATAATTTATCATTTAGGAATATTGGTCACTTAGGTAAATAAGTCCATAGAATTCAACCGGATCACATGTGAATGCTTGTGATTTGTATGTTAGTTAATAAGATAATTAATACGTTAGTTAATTTAAGCATTAAATATTTATTCACCTAATCACATAGCAAGTAGGAAAAATAATTAAAAGTATAAAAATAAATATCTTATGTCTCAACCAGACTTAACCATATGCATTGATTAGAATAAGTGCAAATTAAGAAGACAACGACTTATAACTACATAATTTATCATTTAGGAATATTGGTCACTTAGGTAAATAAGTCCACGGAATTCGACCGAATCACATGTGAATGCCTGTAATTTGTATGTTTGGGTGTAGGGAATACCCATTGCTCATCATGAGTGTCATTGAGAGGGACTCAATTTAGTTAAGTGCACTAAGTATTGTTAAAGAGTGAATTTGTATAAAATTGTTGTAATAAAAATATAAAAATTTGTACAAAATAATATAAATAAAATTATATTGAGGCACACTTTATCCACATCACTAAAATGGCTTCTTCTCACAAAAATGAATTATCACCCCATCTCAATGACTTCAATCAACATCATGATAAAAATAAAAGGAATATTGGTAAGCAACCTCAATAGCTTAAAGTCATCTATGCACATCTGGATTCCTATTATCTAAATTTCACCTTCATTCTCTATCAAGATAAAGAGTTAAGCTGGAGGGATATGGAGGGTAACATTTTGTTACCTCCCCATTGGTCTATTCCCACCATGCTCATGTCCAATCTCATAAAGTTGAAAATTGAATCATCAGGCCTAGAGTATGAGGTAACAAACCACACCTCCAGAGACTATGAGCCCTCTAACACCCAGCTCAAAAAATATCAACACATGGAGACATGCAATAAAGCCTTCAAGGGAAAGATGATCTTGACATCATTATTTCTACAATCATAGAAAGAGAGCCCTAATTTCATCTTAAGGCTATCTCAATATACAAATTCTCCTCCTTTCATTGAGGATGACATAATTTGCCAATAGTTGTAATCAACCTTGGAGAATAACCAAGGTGAGAATAGAATAGAGTTCAAAGCTCAAAGAACATCAAGGCAAAGATATCATAGTCTTTCATCCAAAGGAAAAGAGAAAGAAAAATAAAAGGAGAAAGAAAATGTAAAGGACCAATAGGAATTTCTCTTCTAGTTTTCCACCTTCACCATCCTCCTTATCATCAAACTTTGAAAGGAGAAGCCATGATCAAGACTAAAGAAGGAGTGACTAGGATCAAGATGGAGATGATTAAAAGTCCCATCATGATAATGGAAATTGGGAACATAGGAAAATGAGAGGAAGAGGAGCAACATTGGGAACAAAGGTACAACAAGGCTCATCATAGAAGACATGGCCATGATAGGAACCAGTATGGATGCAATGACTATGATAAACCACTACTAGCTATAAGGAACATGCTTAATATTTCAAAAATAGTTCAAATTCCTACTAGGAATCAAAGGGATAGCAGAATTAAATAGCTTGACATGAATAATATCCTAATTTTGTTGCAAGATATAACGTTGATCCTCAGCATCATCTATAGGCCTATCATGATGTCTGTGCCTTATAGAACATTGAGAATGAGTGGAAAAAGCTCAAATTGTTCCCAAGGACACTCATGAAAGAAGCTGAAAGTTCATACCAATCCTTGGAGCTGGAAATCCATTCGCAGATGAAGTACAATGCTAAAGCTATTCAATGATAAGTACCAAACATACTCTAGAGTGTCCAATTTGAGGAAACAAATCCAAGGATGGAAGCAAGACAATCATGAATCCTTGGATGCAGCCTTGGGTAGGTACCACTCCCTCTTACATCGATGCCTAGGCCATGGAATTTCTCAAAGGGAGTAGATGGACTCCTAAACAAAACCAGAAAAACTATTAGGGTCTATGCCTAAGGAAGACTTTTTGAAATGAAAGCCTATCAAATTCAAAGGTTGATTGATCAAGTGACAAAGAAAGAAGGAGAACTAAAAAATGAGAAAGTGTATAGGAATATAATAGGTACCCTTCTCGCCTTTCACCAAAAGGGATGTGCATTTCTATGATTTAGAGGAGGAAGCATCACTAGATGAAGTGGTTCAATGGAAAACCTTGCCTACTTAAAAATTTGTTATTGAAATATTAGCCAATGTAGACAAAATGTAGGACTCCTTAGTTGAGGATTTTCAAACTACTCTTAAAATTATGGAGGAGAAGACAGAGTAGGAAAGTGGAGATAGAGATAGAAGGAGAAGGAAGGATATAGGTAGGGATTACTATTAACTGAAAGACAAGGTTGCAATGGTGGATGAGTTTACAGGTTTTAAAAATAGATGATGAAGAATATGAGATTTTCCGATATGAATATCCCAAGGGATGTTGTCCTATAGTGTCACATCTACAAGAATTTGGGATGCACATGCTAAATCCAAAATCAACAAGGAAGTAATCACCCAGGAGATTTCCCTATCCACAAGGCAATTATAGGTACTGCTTCCATCTAACATAGTATTACCCAAGTGGAGCACCACCTTAACCTTAGGAGAAGTATCAAAAATAGCAAAATCTAGAGTCATGGGAGATGCTACCACCACGTAGCAATAACCTTATTGGCAGCTAGACCCTTATGGATATTACATCCAACAAATTATGACTCCTCGTGGCTCTACTAGCCACACTTCTTTTCCTAATCACTACTATCCCCTAGAATATCATTAAACATCCACTTCATAAACCAAGTCTCCTTCTACTTATCCTCCTTCATATCTACCAACTCATCCTACACCATCTAATAACACTATCTTACCACCTACACCACCTATGCCAGAGGAAATTCCATTGCAGCCACAACAAAAAAAATGCCATGAGGTCCATAAACTTACAACTAGATGATCATCCAAGTGGCTCTGATCATAAGTCTTAAAAACAATCTTTCTTTAGACCAAATAGTCCACAAAAACCCTTGTAGACATTTATGTTTGCTAACCCTACATTAATTTGCTTTTGAAATTTTCCTCGAATCACCTTCAAATCAAAAGTTCTCAACTATTCATACTATCATGTTGACTCATGTAATAATAGATTGGATCAAGGTAGGATAGTTTCCTAGGATATGATCTAATCCTAAGAGTTTCCTAATCTATTTACAAATTGTAGGAAATGATCCATGCAAGGCTCTACTCAATTTAGGTTCTAGGATGAACTTAACCTCTCAAGAGATCTACAAGACCTAGAACCTACCTTCACTCAATAAATGTAATATCAAGTTGGAGCTTGCAAATCAATCCATCATTTTTATTTTGAAATTGGTGAAGGACATTGTGACCATCATTTATGGTTGGGCATATCTGACAGATTTCTTGGTAATCCACATAGATAATTGTAAAGGGGACTTCCTTATTATCATGGGAAGGACTTGGCTTAGTACAAGTGATGCCAAGATGGGGATTAGAAATATTTTTTTTGAAAATATCAAAGGAAAATAAATTTAGAAAGCTTAAGAAGAAGCAAGTTCCATGCATTACATATAGTGATATAGGATACCATTATTGTGTAAAGGATATGAGCTATGAAGAGTGCATCCATCACAACATGCAATAAGTATGTTAAGACATCAAATATTCAATAGTGCCTATATGTAGTAGCCACAAAGAGGGAAGGTACCTAGTGGTTGTTAACAGATAATAACTCTAAATCAACAATTTGAATGGAATTAGTGGAGCTCTTCATAGGTTCTTATATAGACAACATTGATGGGATGGAGTAGATTCATAACCAACTCTCCCACAAAAACATTGAAGTGCATTGAGGAAATTTGGAAATCCCTTATGATTTTAAGTAAAATCTCCTTGAACTTAAGGCTTTATTGGCAATTTAGAATATGTTTTTCTTGATACTAGAGAGCTAGTAATTATTAATGCCAATCTTACCCAGAAATAGAAAAAGAAGCTACTCAAAGTTATAAATAAATGGCCAACAATCTTTTCCTCATCATATCATCAATTAATAGGAATAAATTAATGGATATGCCAACATCAAGTCTATGCAAACTCATCTATCAAGCCAAGAAGGCAGTCACAGAGGAGATTGAATTTGAAGCTTAAGCAAGCTATTAAAGATGAAGTGGAATAACTTATTAAGGTAGGATTCATCTATCTTTTAGCAGACAATGAGTTGGTGAGCCCATTGGTGATTGTGCCAAAGAAAGGAGAAAATGGAAAGTCTGTATAGACTTTAGGCTATTACATACGAAAATATTTAAAGATCATTTTCCTTAGTCATTTATGGAGCAGGTGTTGGACACAATTACAGGGCACAACTACTATAGTTTTCTAGATGGTTCTAGTGGTTATAATAAAATTTAGATAGCACCAAAGGATTAGGCCAAGATAACTTTCATAAGTCCTTGGGGAACTTTTACATATAAGAAGATGCCCTTTGACCTTTACAATACTCTTGCAACTTTCCAATAACAGGTACATAGCATCTTTTAGTAGTAAATTAGTCATGGAATGGAAGTCTTCATGGATGACTTTTCTACCTATGATACCAATTTTGAGCAAGCATTGAATTGTCTAGAGAAAGTACTGAAATGTTGTGTGGAGTTAAAATTATAGCTCAATTGGTAGAAAACCCACTTGATGATCTAAGAGGGCATATTCTTGGGGAATTGAATTTCAAAAATTGACATTAAGATGGATCTAGAGAAAGTACACATCATCCAAGTTATACTAGATAGCCTCAAATTATAAAAGATGTTCATTCCTTGGCAATACTAGTTACTATAAGCACTTCATTTAGAATTTCTCCAAAATTATCAAACTATTGGTGGAACTTACAAAGAAAGATACTATTTTAGAATGGACCAAGGATTGCAAACAAGCATTTTAGAAATTAAAGATAAAGCTCATAGAAACTCCAATTCTACATGCTCTAGATTGGTCTAGGCCATTCCATATAATGATAGATGCATCTAACTATGTGTTAGGAGTAGTGCTTACATAAATGGATGATCAAAAACATCCATACTGCATCCATTGTGTAAGGAGAAGCATTTAAAAAATGAGAACTTAGAAGTGGGGATGAATAAGTTCCTCAAATCTCAAGCAACACCTATTACAAAAAACACAAGAATTATGTGGTACCTCAACTAGGGTACTCCACACTTGGAGGGTAAATTCTTTGCATACCTCCAAACTTTTTTTCTTCCAAAATGTGGTTTAGAGAATACCACAACCTTTATAAGATTTAAGCTCCACTATGAAGAGTTTCATTATTGTGAAATCTCTTAATCCCACAAGGTCCTAACAAGATCAAAAAGTGGTTTGAAGGGCACCACATCCTATACAAGCTTTGAGCTTCACTCTAGAGTGTTTTATCACTATGAAATCACTTAACCCCGCAAGGTCCCAACAAGTGCAAAATGTGGTTTGAAGGACATCACACCTTGTACAAGCTCTAAGCTTTGCTCAAGATTATTTGATTGCTGCAAAACCACTCAAACCTGCAAGGTCCCAACAACCTCAGAATGTGGTTTCAATGATCCCACAACCTTTACAAAATTGAGATCCCCTTCAAATTGTTGTAATGTTGCAAAACCACTTAATCCTACAAGATCCCAACAAGCTCAATACAAATTCCTTTTCACAAGAAGCACATCAACCTTGTAGGGTAACAAGAAAATAAAAGAAATTACAAGGAGAGACTGTAACTCAATTTATAAATTCCTTGTATAATGAAGCATAATTCCATAGCAAATCTAACAAATGATATGACAATTCAAGTACATAAGTATAGTAGCATAATATAGACAATGATTGCTTTGATGTTGATAGTTCTTTTAAAATACTAAAGAGTTTAAAGTCTACTTACAACATCAGAGTTTCTAAAAACACCTTGGAATTCATGCAAAGGCTAGCATAGACCTCTCCTTCAAGATTGGGACATCTTTCTACAATCAGCTTCAAATCTAGGGATACATCTCCTTTTAGACTGGGATGTCTCTAGGAAGATGTCTTCTTTTGAAAGGAGACATCTCCTATTTTTGGTAGATGTCTTCTTGTGAATGAATTCCTCTTGACCAAGACTTCTTCTGTTCCTTGGAGATGTCTTCTCAACTTTTGAGCTTTAGTTCTTGAGGATTTCTCTTATTGATTTAGCTTCCTCACAATCCTTGAAGCATCTTCATATAGCTTGTAACCTTCATACTTGTCCATGCTCTTATCTTGCCTATGTAGTCTCCGCTTTGACATCTCTTTGTATATGACATCTCTTGAGTTCTCATTCATCCCTGCAAAATCATCCCATTCCATAAACATTCTATTTTCTCCATTTTCCTTAAGGTTTTGACATACCAAAAGGTCAACAATCTCCCCCTTTTTGGTAATGTTCAAAACTTAAGAAAATTGGTTAGTAGTCTCAAGAAATCATTATGATATATAATTTCACTATTTCTCATGACACTAGTTTAAATATATAATATATATAGTAGATTTAAAACATATCCAGTAGACCCCAATAGTTTACTATATTCCATGAATCACATCATTTAAGTCCTATTACATCCTCACATCATAATCACCATAAGTAGAAATGATGAAATGGTGTTCATAAAGCATAATCAATTTGACCTATATATTTGATTGTCATTATAACCACATAATAATATCAATAATAATACTAAATTCTTCCCCTTTTTGGACATCATTGAAAAGGAGTGGAGGAGAGCAACAGGAGAGACTAAAGGAATGCATGATTTTCATCTATGTAGTACTGTACAAGAGTTTACATACATAAGAAATTTTTAGAGTAATCTTTTAGGTCAAAAGATAAAGCAAATTATAAGATCTTCACATGTTGAGAATATATAATCCAATTTTTTTTCAAAATATCATAAGAAACTTTCATAATGAATTGGTAAGTACTTCTTGATGTATTTCATATTAGTAGTAGAGTGCTTAAGTACTCTAGGAATATATATTCATAGTGTACAGTACTATCATAGAGACATAAACATTTATGAGCAAACTAATTCATAGGGTTGTTGATGAGCAGCGAGGTACCCCTACACTCAACCATACAAATCACAAGCATTCACACATGATCCGGTTGAATTTTGTGGATGCGACTAGTTGTGGTATCTGATTGTAGTTTGCTATCTTCCCACTTGGATTAGTGGTAGCTTTGTCATGTATGGTTTAGTCCAAAGTGAGGCATATGATGTTGTCTAATTCTACTTTGCTCATAATGATGATAAAGAGGTAAATTAATTAAGCTAATGAACAATGGAAAACAAGATCTAAACTAGCCTATGTGTGATGAGTATCTACTCCTAATCGTCCATACATGCCTTGGACTTCTGGGATTTCCAAGCATATGTCACTGGGTGTGCCAAATGATACACTGCTAGATTACCAAGTACTTACACTTAAGTGCTCGTGACTAAGGCATATGCATTCTGCTCAATGATAGGAATAGTAAATAGCAATAAATAAAAACATTTAAGTAAAGAAAATAGTAAATAATTAACAAGTAAAAGTAATAATAATCTAAGTGGATGCTGTAATGATTGAAGTAATCTCGATTTTCATTTCCAGTCATGTAACGTGTCCACGTACATCACACTCAAACAAAGGTGATGTACCAATACAAACATCACACTGTAGGCATGCACTAGGAATAACAAAACTCTAAGAAAGACTATCAAAAAATGAGAACTAAAACTATCTTCTCTACTATTGTTGTATTGTCTCAACCGTGCACCCAAGTGTTGTATTAATAGGCTAGTATAGAGGAGATGATATTAGATATCCAACATGACTTCTTGGCTCTAATATTAGGCATCTGATATTAAGGCTAATAGATTCCTGACCTATCATACTCCCACCACTAAATGAAAACTCATCCTTGAGTTAAAAAAAATGAGGAACAAGTTCTTTACAAAATATTGGGAAGATATGAAATTATTGACTAACTTAAACAACAAATGAAACAATTGACTCTTACATGTTGTAGTGGTGTAGTACAAAAATGGAACAAAATATTACAAGATAAAAATTGAAAAGCTCATGTATTGCTTGGAGGTGATGGCTCCTCCATTGGTTGCTTCCCTTTGTCACCAAGATTGTGAAATTTGTAGTGATCAAGTAATGCCTGTAAATTTTCTTCTTCTGTTTGTGGATCATGTACCATCTAGGCTACTGAGCCAATGTGTGCTAGTGCTAATACATCCCAAGGACATGGTAGCTGTAAAAACATTTGATTGGCCTTCACGTACTAGGCTTCAAAATTTCGTCGTTCTTCCTCAAATGTCCTAGCTTTTTCTCTCAATTCATGATAATATATCTCCTAGCTAAGTTTGAGGCAACATCCCTCTATCCATGGTAGCAAGCTTTAACCACTTTCAATTTTGAGGTTGCTATATGAAGCTTTTGCAAAGCATCCTTTCCATCTACAAACTCTTTCTCATATAATGCATACATGGTTGCTACCTATTTCTCTAGCTTACTACAAGGTTGACTTACTATTAAGATGGTAAGGTTGGCATATCTGAGATAAGCCAATGCCATGTATTCTTTCAAATCTTTGATTTGTAGGTCTTTATTCTTTATTTCCACCTAGTGGATCAAGGCATAGCTATCCAAAATTGGCTACCACTTAGGATTTTGTGCTAATAAGGATCTAATGTGGGCTTTAGCCATCTGGATCTTTTTTTCATTTGTTTGTTTATACATGCCTACTTGGTCACAGAAGAGTTCCTTCAACTTTTCATGCTTATTGGTCTTATTCTACCATGCGCTAATTTCTATTGTTGATTTTTGTCAAATAGCGCAGACCTCCTCTATTAAGAGGGTTCTATTTTCTCTAGCCAATCTATTGATGTTCAAGTTGACCCTTAACAATTGTTCTTTTAACTGGTGGACACTCTCCTCAAGAATGTTTTTTTTCTTTTCAATTGTGGTCAACCTTGAATTTTGTGGCAATGAGGTCTAACTATGTTGCAGTGACAATAGTAGGGATGTCAAACAAAGTGATCATCACTTACCCTATCTGCTGTAATCGATTCAATACATCCTCATGCATCGCAGGAGTCATCAAAGTCCTAGCTAGCATTTTAGCATCTCTAGCCCCAATTAGATCCATTAGGGGCACAATAGGCACATTAAATGATTCTTTGATATGATCTATTATTACCTCTACTGCACCTGCCGCATTCTAATGTTGCATTACCATAACTATGGCACCTTCTCTAGTTTCAAGCATCTCTTGGAAGGATGTGGCATTTCTAGAAATTTTCCTAGACCACTGGGATTCTCCTCCTAATTGTAATGAGATCTCTCCCCTTGTGGGATTGGTTGAAATAGTGGGATGTACAACATCATTGATTACTCTGAAGAGATTACATTTATCTTTGCTTCCCCAACTAATACCTTTAGTAATTTTCTATAGATGGCTCATTGTCAGCCTGTAATCTTGCGACGAAGATGATGGAGCTTGTCTTGTTGGGTGCTATTTAGGCTCACGTTGTACTTCTACCTTGGTTTTGGTTGCCTCTCTGGTTCTTTCTCTTCACCAAGATCTTTGCTTGGTGCCATAGGTTTGAGGAGTTCAGCAAAGGAGGCGTTCTGAGCCTTCCTGGGGATATCATTCATATATTTTCTATCACACAAACGAATAACTTGAACACTCCAAGTTGAGATAGGTTTAAATGACATGGAAATCAAAGTGGTAGAGAGCCAAATATCATAAGTGGAAAGTGGGTGTGCAAAGCTTTGAGTCACAAGAGAAAATTTGAATAACTCCCCTAGCTGCAAATGATGATAACGAAGTTTGGACACTGCAAGGGTCATATATATAGGTTTGTGTGATTTGATATCAGGTATCCAACATCGCATCCAACCCAATATTGAGGTTCATGAATATGCATTAAATGGGGCAAGTGAGCATGGAAAATGAAGCTTTGTGATTGGTTGGAAGGTCTAAGGCTAGGTCCATAGTTCTAGGATAAGTGGAAGATCAATTTGAGGCACCAAAATTATGATAAGGTGGAGTCATCAATGCAAAAAGCTTTAGAAGAAGTAAGAAAAAGGGCATTGAAATCAAGGTTGTGGATAGATCAAGTTACATGAGAAGGGAAACAACAAAATGTAACAATTAAGTGCTTGGAAGGTCAAAATGATATGGTTGTGTTAAACAAGTACAAGTCACAAAAGTTACACAAGTGGATCCTACCCAAAGTAGGCTCTAGCCTATGATGCCCTTGTGTAACCACACATAAAAATGTCCATAGGCACTAAAGGGGTTGAATGCAATGCATACCTATGCAACAAAACACACATGTTAAAACCAGCAATTTGAGATAATGACTCTATGTTACACAAACCACAAGTTATGATCATCCAGACAATGAGATGAGATGGACTATAGAAAGGATTGTAGAAATTGGGACATGAGGTGTCTTACCATGGTCACAATGAAACCTTGTATGCTATTAATGGTTAGATAACCATGAGTCCTTCTTTCCAAGTCCAAACCACATTGCAATGACATCGCATTGTTTCATCATGTCAACAGACAACCATAAGACTATCATAGTTGCAAGCAATAACATCACTTGGCCTTTTGTCTAAGGGAAGAGCTTTATTATGGCACACATTTTTTATGGAGTTCTGAGAAGCTACCAACCTTGAGGCATGGATACATGCCTTTCCAGTGGGATGGGCAGAAGTTTATTTAGTGCCATTTTAGGTTACTCTTACTTCCATTTTTCATTAGATCTACAAGGATATGGTTACAACCTTAGGAACATGATAGAACATACAGAAGTGGCCAAAGAGAATCCACAAATATCCTTGATGTCACACCCTTTACAATCTACCTTGGTTCTACACTCTTCTATCCAGACACAATGATTATGAAGTTATTTTTAGTCTCATGGTGAAAAAGGATGTCATTATAACTAGAGCAAGAACCTCTTATTAATGGAATGGATGGATGGATGTTGTTGTCTTAATGTCCAAATAATCAATCTTTTATGACTTGACACATAGAGAAAACCTCATCTCAATGGGCAACATGATCATTTTATTCACAAGTGAGATTATACAACAAAGAAAATGAAAACAACAACTAGAAAAAATTGGAAGAAATAGAAAAAATTGGTTCAAGAAATAGAAAAAAGACAAAAAATTGTAAAACAAAAAGATGAAAGACACTTAAGAATCCTAAAGATTAGAATGGGGGTGACCCCCATGACTAAACATTTGGCCATGACAAGGATTAATAAGTGGATAAATAGGATCCATGCATGTATGAAACATTGGTAACTATTCATGCCCTAGCCACTGGGTGTCTGTTGGTGGTGTGATGGCTAGGTAGAAAAATCATTGATCATACACTTGATTGTTAAATGTATGGTGGGTCAGGGTATGAGGTGTGTTAACGTTATGGACATCTGGCCCATGTTTGCATCATTGATCATGATATGGTATGCATGGATTTGTTGGTCTCCCCACACTATTAGATTCATTGTTTGGGTTTGGGATTGAAGTAATGATGGATGGTAACCCTTGTGTATGATTAGAGGACATCGGTTGTGGAAAGGAAGGTGGTGCACTAGATTGGCATTGTGCTAGTTTGGATGATGTGGTGGGTCCATGCCTGGTTTGCTTCAACTTATGGCCTTTCCTCCAGAAGGGATGTTTCTTATGTTACGGTTGAGACCCACTAGTGTCAGCATGCTTATGCACATTTGCAATACAAGTGGCATTTGTTTGTTGATATTGTGGTGTTGAACTTTCCTATGTTGCTAGCGATGACATATAATGAGGTGGAGTATGAGAATATCAAGGGTAGGATGGATGGTAAGAGGCACAAGGTGGTGATCCTTTAGGGGGTGTCATGGGTTGATGGTACTCGAGAGAGTGGTAGTGGTGATTTGAAGTAGAGGATGTAGAGCTAGTTGGAGAAACATGGTGTTGAACATAATATCCGTGCAGTTTTGATGGATAGGGTTGATTCGATGGTGGTCTTCCCCACGACTATGGTTAATGCCACTATGGTTCATGACTATGTTGAGGCTGGTAATATGTCCCCCTAGGATGGTATGATCAATTTTGGAACTATTTATAATTACCTTGTGAAAGAGGAAATCTCCTAGGCATGTGCTTTTGCACAAACTTTGGATTTAAGGCATCTACTCAATACTCCCGTAGATGCAACAAGGCTAGGAAATGGCCCTTTAGATGGTCATATATGCAAATGTCACATCCATTATCTTCATCTGTGGTTGACTCTATAGCCTCACTTTTTTAGCCATTTTTCCCATTTGTTGAAAAGTGTTCCTAGCTGTTTCTTGGTTTTGTATCCTTTGTTTATTGTGGTCGCCTAGCTTATTTTGCATGATCCTCTCCTCAACCGTCTCAATAAAAGTTGTAATATTTTCATATATCCATTTGGACATCCTATTAAACTTTGCTTCAAGTTCATCAATAGAGTTTTATATTGACAAGGTTTGTTGTGGGATCACCTTATTGAGAGAATTTTTGTTCTCTTTACCATAGATATTGACCTCCTTTTGTTGGAGATTTGGGTCCCATTGATATTTCTCAACATTCTCCCATTTACATATCTCTCCTTCTTCTTTTTCCACACACTCGATTAGCTCTCAGATTTAATGGGCTTGGAGCTCATATAATTTCCCTAGGGCATACATCCCAAGGATCTCTCTTGTTTCATTACGAAGTCAATCTATGATGAGAAACCATGGCCTAGGCATCTATTCAATAAGGCATAATATCTATCTAAGGCCATGTCCAAGGGTTCATGTTGTTCTTGCTTCCACTCTTGGATCTGTCTCCTTAGGTTGGACACCCTTGCATAGGTCTGGTATTTCTCATTGAAAAGTTCTAGCATTGTGGTCCATCACCAAATTGAATTCGGTCTCAATGATCTATACCACACTTTGACTTTATCGATTAGTGTTCTAGAAAAGATTTTAAGCTTTTGCGACCCACTTTCAATGTTGTAGAAAGCATAGACATCATGGAAAACTTGTAAATGTTGTTGTGGGTTTGAATCATAGCCTCCTGCAAATTTAGAAATATTATCCATATCAAGCTTGGGTAGGCTACTCATTTTACGATGCTTGTGAGATATCTTAATGGCCTCTGTGATATGCATTAGGCTCTTAATGGAAAATAAAGGTTCATCATCATCAAATAGGTTGTGAGGAAAATTTCTATCTCTATTCGTTTGATCATGATGATGATGTCTATGTTCATGGTGACATATTTGACTTTTCTTGTGGTTTAGATTTTTATTTTTGTTCCATTCCTCTATTGGAGCTCGATCTTCATACCTACATTTATCTTCATCAAAACTAGACGTTGAAGGGGAAGAGGAAGATGATGAATTGAAAAGTTTGCCATGGCTGCTATGGTATTCTTTAGGATCCTTTGATTTATTAGTTCTAGGTTTTAAGGAGGTCTTAGGCCTTGAGGCCTCCCTAAGTTCAGGACTTACATCATCTCCTTCAAGATTGTTTGCCTTAGGTGAATGTAGTCTTTGAGTGTCATCAGGGTGGTCATGATCATAAGAAACCCTTGCATAAGGTTGGTCACTCCAATTTTCTTCATCGTATATCTTGTTATTTTTCCAATGAATGCATTTTCTATATAGTGCATTGTCACTTTTGTGTGAGAGGGACATTGTTGTTGGTTTATGGTGTGTGTGATGTAATATTTTCTAAAAGATATATCGGTCATACCATTACAGTGATAGTGTATGATATAACTAATCTATATAACTAGCACCATCCTTGGCAAAAGTGCCAATGTTGAGCAATGAGGTACCCCTACCCTCAACCGTGCAAATCACAAGCATTCACGCATGATCTGGTCAAATTTCATGGATAGGGCTAGTTTTGGTTCTAGATCATTATGCTCTAATTGTAGTTCATTGTCTTCCCACTTGGACTAGTGGTAGCTTTGTCACATATGATTTAGTCCAAAGTGAGGTGTATGATGTTATCTAATTCTACTTTGCTTCTCATGACAATAAAGAGGTAAATTAATTAAGCTAATGAAAAATAGAAAACAAGATCTAAACTAGCCTATGTGTGATGAGTATTTGCTCCTAATCATTGGTACATGCCTTGGACTTCATGAGATTGCTTCTAGGATTTCCAAGTGTGTGTCACTGGGTGTGCCAAACAATACACTGCTAGATTACCAAGTACTTAAAGGCTTGTGACTAAAGGCGTATGCATTCCGCTCAATGACAAGAATAGTAAATAGCAATAAATAGAAAAATTTAACTAAAGAAAATAGTAAATAATTAAAAATTAAAAGCAATAATAATCTAAGTGGATGTTGCAATGATGGAAGTAATCTCAATCTTTATTTTCAGTCATGTAACGTGTCCAAGCACATCACACTCAAATAAAGGTGTTGTACGATTACAAATAGCACACTACGAGCATGCACTAGGAATAATAGAACTCTAAGAAAGACTATCAAAAAATAAGAACTAAAAACATCTTCTCTACTATTGTTGTATTATCTCAACCGTGCACCCAAGTGCTATATTTATAGGCTAGTATAGAGGAGACGATATCAAATATCTGACATCACTTCCTAACTCTAATATTGGGCATTCGATATCAAGGCCAATAGATTCATGACTCATCAGTTTCCAAATCAAATTTAAGAGCTACCATCTTAGTTAAAGATACATAACTGATCTAAGCTTTTTATTTTATGGTTAAGATAAGAGAATGTAAAACTAAGGGATAATGTCTAAATTCTGACCCTTGAAGAGTAAGTAAGCTGTCTCTAAGCCAATAAGCCACTAATATCTCATGATTCTATAATCATCCAATATTCTCCTTCTTTTGAAACATCAAAAAAAGGATAAAGCATAGAAATTCTATAACAAGGAGAGCATATACATGCACATCCAACAAGAAAGAACAAAGAAATATAATTTCTCATGATAAATCTCTCAAGAACAACTAAACATATCCAAAACATAAATCAATTTGTATATAGCCATGTAAATTTTGAATATCATCATTACATAGTGAACTATGCAAAAGATATATTGACCAAAATTAATTCATAATTTTACCTTGGATACTTTTTCATACTCTAAAATGAATAGTCCTCTTCTTGCTCATTTTTGCAGTGGATGCTAAAATGGGAAGTCTTGTTGCTTAAGTGTATTTTGTTCAAAGTCTCAAAAGACTCCCCCTACACTATTGGGCTATAAGATGATAATTGTTGATGAGGTATAGTCTCCCCCTACATACATGCTTGTATTTCTTCCTAGTCTCTTTGGTCATAATGCATCTATTTTAGAGAAATTTTTATTCTCCCCTTGAGTCTTTTAGAATCTTCAAGTTACATAGAAAATCTAAGATCCAGTGTGGAGACTAAGGTCTCCCATTAGTGATATCTTTCAAAGAAGAAGATGCAAATATTTTTAACGCTTATTTCAAGGAATCCCTTTTGAAAATTTTCTTTTCTTAGAAGACACATGAATTACATTAAAGGTACTAATTCAATGGTTCAATTATCATACATCAAAAATCTTCCAAAAGAAATTGGACTTTATCATTTTAGAGGGAAATAACAATGCCATATCACAAGACATATAACAAAAGGTCAACAAAAATCTTTTGGTCCATGAATTATATGCAAGAATTTTAAACCACTTGAAACCAATACATTCTAGTTAAGAATACAAAAGATGATTTAAAAAAAACTTTAAAAGTAGCACAATCTTTCATTGAACCATAAAAAAATTAAACTAATCAAGTTATTTTAAATCAAATCATGCTCATATATTCACAAAAGATAGCATTTTATTTGACAATCAAATATTCCAATAATGTCACACTAATACCAAATATCTCCTCCTAATATGTGCTTATCTTAACATTTGTAGAACCTGGAGCTAATTTTCCATAGTTTATGAGTCATGTTTTTGTAGGGCTTTGATATTGAAGCTACGTTATTGGGTATCCGATATTGGGGCACAACCTTCGATGTTGGGGATCCAATATCGCCCCTTCCATGCTAGCCTATAAATACCACACTTAGGTGCATGGTTTATAGATAGGAAGAAATAGATTTGAATAGATTTTAGACATAGAGAAGTTTTGTTAGTTTGTTTCCAATGCATGCTCACAGTGTGATGTTAAGTGATTGTACGACATCCTTATTCGAGTGTGACTTACTTGGACACATTACATGTTCGACAATAAAGATCGGGATTACTTCCATCATTACAGCATCCACTTAGCTTTATTATTATTAATTACTTAAATTCTTACTATTTTCCATAGTTAATATTTATCATTTATTACTTTTTATTATTTCTATCATTAAGTGAAATGAGTATGACTAATCACGAGCGCTTAAGTGTAATTACTTGGTAACCTAGTAGTGTTATCATTTAGTATGCCCAGTAATGGTATGCTTTGGGATTCCAAGGCATGTATAGAAGGTTAGGAATGGATACTCATCACACATAGGCTAGTTTAGATTTTACTATTCATTGTTAATTAGATTAAATAATTGATTTCTTTATTATCGTTAGGAGTAGCATAAGGCCATAACAACATTGATGGGACGCAATATCGCATGGGCCATGATATCACGTTGTCCCCCGTGATATCACGTATGCAATATCGCGGTGCACCACCAAGTCTATAAATAAGAGGCGGCTCTCCCTTGTTTTCCATTCTAGGCCTAGACCATAGCGAAACTCTGGCAGTTTGACCTCTCCAGAGATAGAATATTTTCCATGTGCCTGCAGTAGGAACTCCAAAGTGAACGGATCTTTATTCAAGCAGACATTGTACCTGAACACAAGTTTGTGTACAGCAATAAAGATGAACTTCTTGGATAAACCTTGCAGTGCATGGAATAGGCTAATTAGGATTTTATTTAATGTTATTTATCTTTTATCACTTACATTCTTTATTAGTGATTAAATCTTTCTCAACCCTTCTCTCCTAGTTAAGTGCCTCAGTGCGACTGCTTCGAGCACATGCATTATGCATGGTAATCCCAGCAACGACTAGCGTTTGGTAACCACAGTTGCATCGGTTCAAGGTGTGAATGGTAAGTGGGAACGGATGCTGATGCTAGGTTAATTAAAACTTAGTTAGTTAGTTAAAGTTAGTAATTAGTCTCTTCAACCCTTCACCTTGTCAGGGTAGGAGATAAAATAGAAAAGCTATAAAAATCATATACCTTGGACTTACTTAACCATACACTGTGACAAATACAAGTAAGTTTGGGAAGACAACGAATAATTAACCTTAAGTGTTCCATGAGGTGTGTAGGCACTTAGTCTATGGAGTTCGACTGGATCATGCATGTTACGCTCGTATTTGTATGGTTGAGTGTAGGGGTACCTTGCCACTCATCATAGGTGCCATTGTTAGGGACTAAGTGTTTGTGTGCTAAGTAGAACATAAGAGATCACTCACATCGTTGGGAGCTTAAACGAACCTTAGGTTTAATTAAACAAAAATAAATAAATTAAATTAAAATACGGTAAACAGCACACCAATAGGACACAATGTCTTCTTCTTCTTCTCACAAGAGCATTACACCACCTAGGAATAATACAAGAAACAGTCAGCAATCTAAAACACATAACCAAAATCAGCCAGTTCCTCAACAATATAGGGTGGTATATACTCATCCCAATGAGTATATCCCTAATTTTACTTTTATCCTCCATCAGGATGAACAGATGCATTGGAGATACTTGCAAGGTAACATAGTGTTACCTCCAGATCGTGCAGTTCCCAACATGCTCCTCCGTGCTTTGGCACAGATAGGCATGACACAGCTTTATGCTGAATACATTATAGGTGATTTTTACATAAGGGATTACCATGCCACATCTACAAAACGTATAAGGGACTCAAGGCAGGAGATCCACCATACACTATTGAAGGGAAAAGAGGTCCCGCACATCCTAAGTGAGATCGAAGATGGTGAACCACTAATAATAGGTTCTCTATCAAAGGATGTTTCCCCTCCTAACGAAAGTGAGAAGGTGGGGTATTAGAACCTATGCTTCACGATACACAATCCTAGTTCTGATCCCCGTGAATGCCAACTATTCACTGAGGGAACAACAACACATGACAAGGACAAGCACTCAGATCGTTATCACGATCAGGGACGAAGCCATAAAAGAGAAGGCAAGAAACATTGTCATGGCAATGGTTCTCATTATTCTTCAACTTCTTCACATCATTCACCCTCTCCTTCCACATCGGACCGTAGTCATCAAGAGCATAACAGACAGGATAAGGGTAAGAGAAATGAAAGACCTCGATGAGAGAGTCAAGAGAGAGGACGAGGGTAGTCTAGAGAGTCTAGGCATGAATGAAGGGAAAGTAGGGAACAATGTAGACATCATAGACGTCATGAAAGAGATGATCATGATGAACCTCTACTTGCCACTTGGAGCATGCTAGATATCACAGAGGTAGTGAGAATTCCAACAAGGCATCAAAAAGATAGTTGGATCAAGTGCTTAGATATGAACAACATCCCATGATTTGAAGGGGGATACAACACTGATCCGCAACATTATTTATAGGAATTCTATGATTCCTGCGCCTTGCAAAACATAGAAAACGAGTGGCAGAACTAAAGTTGTTTCCCAGGATACTCATCAAGGAAGCAGAGAGTTGGTACCAGTCCTTAGAACCGGAAACCATTAGGAGGTGGAGTACGATGTTAGAACTCTTCAATGATAAATATTAGACATACTCCAGAGTGTCTAATTTACATAAGCAGATCCAAGGATGGAAGCAAGGAATTCATGAACCCTTGGATGCTTCCATGGGCCGCTACTACGCATTGTTACATCGTTGCCCAGGCCATGGTTACGCACAGCGGGATCAACTCCGTCCCATCGTAGATGGGCTAAGGTATGAGACTAGAAGAACCCTTAGGACTTATGTCCAAGGGAGACTATCAAAACATAGATCCCATGAAATTCATCGCTTGTTGGAACAAGTAGCCAAAGAAGAAGGGGAGCTACGAAAAAGAGAGTGTGCGGAAGAATATAACCACGATCCTTCCCTCTGAAAAAGGGGAGTGAAATTTTACAATGAAGAGGATGAGTCACCACTTGAGGAGTTAGTGAACAGAAAGATCTTGCCACTTTAGAAATTAATAACAGAAGTATCAGCTAAGGTAGATGAAGTATGGAGCTCCTTAGATAGTAAAATTGAAACTATCCTGAAAATTGTAAAGGAATCTAAGGAGGAACGAAGTAGTGACAAGGACAAGAAAAAGCAGAGAGATTTAGGTCCTACACGTGACAAGGGTAAGGGGAAAATGAACATATCCGATGTAGTTGTTGATTTGGACATAGACGATGATGGTGGATGTGAGATCTACCAATATGACCATCCTAAGGGATGTTGTCTAATCATATCACATCTACAAGAGTCTGGGGTGTATGCACTTAACCTGAGACTCAACAAATGGCAGACACCTTGGAGGTTACCTTATCCTCAAGGTAACCCAAAATAGTTCCACCAGCCGTTGATGTACTATCCAAGTGGATCTCCACCACAACCCATCGGACAACATCAGTAGTGGCAATATCCACAGTCATGGGGGATTCCATCGCTGAAACAATAGTACCCTTAACGGTAGCCCGATCCATATGGTTACTATGTGCAGTAGCCAATTTCTCCAAGTGACTCCATGGGTCACACAACTTCCCAACATCACTACCAAGTTCAGGAGTACTTTAAAAGGACTCCTTCTCCTCCAAGAGACACTCCACATCCATACCATCCTCCTAATCCATCTGCGTCTCTTCCACCAATAGTTCCCATACCACTCGCTCCAACAATGCAAGGGGAACTCCCCACTCAACCACAAAAATGCAATGCTACGAGAGCTATAAACATTCAACCCGCTGCTAGTTCTGATAACCGCAAGAAAAGAAGATCTTTCTTCAAAACCAAAATCCCAGACAAGCTCTCACAACAACAAGCGGTTGAGTCTATGGATACTTCTCTGACATACAAGGCTTCAGAGCTCCCTTCAGTCCAACATCAGAGCTTAACGCATATGGTTATGTTAACACATATCGTAATCAACTGGATCAAGGTAGGCCACCTTCCCAGGAATCTATCTGACCCTGGAAGTTCCTTAATCTACCTCCAAGTTGTCGAGAACAAACCTCATAAGGCTCTTCTTGACTCAAGTTCTAGAGTCAACTTAATCTCATGAGAAATGTATCAAGCCTAGAACCTGCCCCAACTTAAGAAGAAAAACATTCAACTAAAGTTGGTAGACCAGTCGATCACCATTCCCTTGGGATTGGTGGAGGACATTGTTACCATTGTGCATGGTTGTTCATACCCAGCTAATTTCCTGGTGATAGAAGCTAACAACAACGAATGGGACTTCCCAATGATAATGGGAAGGGCATGGCTAAGCACAATAGACGCATGCCTAGGGATCTGCAATCTTTCCTTGGAAATATCCAAGGTAAATATTTATAGAAATATTAAGAAGAATAAAGTTCCATGCATCACATACAGTGATTCATTGGGTGATGACATGGAGGAATGCACAACATCTCCTCCATGCAACAGGTGTGCCCTTGAAATTTTAAGACAAAGATGCCTGTATGTAGCAACCACACAACAAGTAGTAGACACCCCATGGTTGACAGCTACTCGAAAGAGCAACTGACAAACATGCATGGAACGAACTGGGGGAAAGACTCATGCCAACAACGAAGGCATAGATACATTGGAATACGAGTGTCGTCGACCTCCACCCCTTAATCTACGAACATCAATGGGAAAGAGTTGGACACTTTTAAGAAATTCAAATAGATGGTCATTATTTCGAATCTCTCCCTTTCCATTCAGTCATGGGGGAGATGGCCACCTATGCTAATCATTTGGGGTCCTCACTTCTTTTTAATTTTTTGTTTTACACATTTTTATTTTACAAGTTTTTGTTTTATACATTTTTATTTTACAAATTTCTTTTACTTTTCTTGTTTTTGTTTTACAACATCATTATACTTTTTCATTTTGTGTGTGTGTGTGTGCATATGTTATCCATCTTGTAAGTTTTTCACCCAATAAGTGTCCTCCATGATGGTATGAACTATTTTTATATGTGATTACTAATGTTTTATTTTTACCTTTAAGTCATGATGTTGATACTAAGGTATGTTTCTTCTAATATGGCAGGCAATGAGTTCACTTCATCCATACATCCACCATTTCTATGGTCTCTCTCAGCTTGGAAATGTACAATCCCTTTCTAAACAAGAACTTTCAACGAATCAGTGACTGGGCATTTCTCAAACTAAGGAAGGACTCAAGGATTGAAAAGGGTGTGACTTCAAGGGAACTTGATGCATTTGTGTTGGCCATTCTCTTGGGTGATTGGATGTTTTCTTCTTGAGTTTTCTTACCGTTTCAACGTTACCCAATTACCAGGAAGCTGAGCAAATAAAAATAACCAAGTCTTTGCATGGTGTGGTTCTCACGCATAAACACAGAAAACATTAAAAAAATAGTGAGAATTCAAAGAACACCCCTTAGACGAAATAAATATTTGGGCTACAGGCACTGGTTATGGAACTAAATTAAAAATGTTCCCTCTAACTAAGGCCCTTCTCGCTTCCCATTCTCTCCTCCTTTGTTTTTTCGAAATGGTGGTGACTCTTGGGTGAAGGCATTCTTGTTACTTCAAGAGGATGGATCGACCAAATGTATTAATGTGAAGTCATTGGACATGGTTTGTTTGAGGTCGGACTTGGAATGGGATCTGCTAAGTCACATTAATCATGCAACACACAAGGGGTTGTACACCACCTTGCTCTTGGGATTCCATTTCATTCTCTTCTCTCCATCCTTTTCTCCATTGTTCACCTCATTGTTGGTTGTATCATTAGTGTATATTTTGGTTGATGCATTCTTTTCTTTTTGGTAAATTCTTCCGGTTAAGACTTTAACTCTTGTTCCAAATGACATTCCTAGAGCCTATAGACTCTTTGGATGTGGGTTTATCAAGGCATTAAGGGCATGAGCCTACTTTGGGGAGGACCCACTGACATTCCTATTTGGTGCATTAGTTATATTCTTTCCCTTAAACATTGTTGTAATAAATTTTATTTTGTTCATTTCCATCTTAACATCCATTTTATTGACGATATTGTTGTCAATTTTTCTTCATCTTTCTTATTCTTTTTCTTTTTCCATTCTCTCGCTACCAGAGGTTTGCGATTAGTCATGGGGTATGGGGCCTAATTTTTTCGATTTTCTCCTAACCCCTACACCTTCGGTAGTCATCAACATTATATCTCCAGATCCGCAATCAGCCATACCACAACCTAAGCCAACAGACCTTTCACCAAAGCAAGGTATCAACTACATTGAAATTCATTTACCCTTGCTAATATAAAGACTGTGTTGTGTGTGCAGATGGTAATCATACAACAACGGATTGGATCTGGAGGGAACACTTAGTATGGATCGGTGCTGAAGCAACTATGCAAGGAGAAAGATCGATGGCGCGCTTATGGATGGACAACAAAAGGCACAATCTTGGCATTGGCAGCAACAACCCCTCTCTCTCTCTCTTTCTTAGCTTCCAAATAAGGCCTGATGTCAAATGTAATAAGGTATTCACTCTTGTTGTCATGAACACTAGTTTTATCTTGTTCTGTAATGATGATCCATTCACATGTCATCCCATTAGTTCCATTTTGAGTCAATAATCCCATATCGTCCCAATATTTTGTAAGGAACTTGAGGACGAGTTTTCATTTAGTCATGGGGGTATGATGGGATGCGATATCACATGGGCCGCGATATCGCGTCGTCCCCTGCGATATTGCAGTGCGCCACCAAGTCTATAAATAAAAGGTGGCTCTCCCTTGTTTTCCATTCTAGGCCTAGACCATAGCGAAACTCTAGCAGTTTGACATCTTCAGAGATAGAATATTTTCCATGTGCCCGTAGTAGCAACTCCAAAGTCAATAGATATTTATTCGAGCAGACATTGTACCTGAACACAAGTTTGTGTACGGCAATAAAGCTAAACTTCTTGGATAAACCTTGCAATGCATGGAATAGGCTAATTAGGATTTTATTTAATTTTATTTATTGTTTATCATTTACATGCTTTATTAGTGATTAAATATTTCTCAACCCTTCTCTCCTAGTTAAGTGCCTCAATACGATCGCTTCGAGCACATGCGTTATGCGTGGTGATCCCAGCAACAACTAGCATTTGGTAACCACGGTTGCATCGATTCAAGGTGTGAATGGTAAGTGGGAATGGATGCTGATGCTAGGTTAATTAAGAGTTAGTTAGTTAGTTAAAGTTAGTAATTAGTCTCTTCAACCCTTCACCTTGTCAGTGTAACAATGGAAAACGTCGGTCGCTGGAAATACTGAACGAAAGTCCGCGTACACAGTTCTAACCTTGGATCCATGTGAGGATCGTGCTGGAGAGAAAAACGAATTCGAGGTGCCCTAAATGGTCTTGCCGATCGGACAGGGACTTATTTAATTAGTAAAAGGTTTTGTAGTAATTTTATGGTGAAATTAAGATTCTTTATAAGGTGATGCAATATTTTTAATCTCGAAAGCAATTGAAGATAATGCAAATGATTTAGATAAGATTGCCAAATCCTTCTAGCTAGGATGGATGAGATCAGATTTGGTAGATAATACGATCACAAGATCTGGGATTTAATTTATAAAAAACAATATGTTTGATACAATGCCTTTAGGCGGGCTTCGATTTGGACGAAGCATATGCCAGTAACAAGAAAATGATGCAAAGATGAAATAAGCGAGGATCAATCTACCTTGATCTAGCCAATCTCGACGCAAGGAAGTCAGACCCATGGGAGAATATCTAGTAGCTGGTTGTTTCTAATCAAGAATTCTTGTCAATCACCTCCGACGTTCTCACGATCGCTGATTCTCTTTTGTTCTCTTGCCAACCTTGAAAGAAAAATTTTTGCCAACCCTTTGATCTTCGTCAACTGGGGCATTTATAAGGTCAGGGTCAGGAGAAAAACGTAGTTTAAATGACGCATGTCCTAAACTCATAGAATGCCGTTGACTTAATGTGTTGTTGTTAAAGCTTACAATGCTATGCTGCGTAACGCGTCGTAAACTACCCTTGTGTGAGCTTTGTCAACAAACTGTCCTTTGATTACGTTGTAATACGCTAGAGAGCGTATTGTGGTGTATGAACTACTGATGTCCAAATTGTGCTTGTCGTTACTTGAATTACGCTGCATTACACTAAATTACGCATCATAGCGTAATTTAGCTTAAAATAACGAAACTACAAAAGTTGAAGTGTTGTTACCGTGCTTCCTCTATTTCTATCTTTCTTGCGGTTTTTGCTACGCTGCACTGCATAAGGTAGTGTAATGGGCCCCCTTAACCAGGAAAGAAAACCCATTGAAACACGCGTCATTCTACAGACTATTGCTTAGGCCTTGAGATTTTTACTGGGCTATCGAAGTTTTGCATGTTTGCCGTCCTTGATGCTGCGGTGGACTGTCTTTGATATTACACTGCATAATTCAATATTACACTATGTAGCATAATACAGCGTAATTTGCCAAAAGTTAAGATTTTTGAAACAAATAACTTGCGAAGTTGGAAGTTTTGCCACCGTGCATCCGTCACTTTGCTCCATCCTCTGGAATTTTCTTGTGCTGTGCCACGCAGCGGGGTGGGACATACCTTCAACTAAAAAGGAACTTGCTGCACCGCACCTTGTTGCGACCCTTCGTCTAAATCACCAGCCTTTTGTCGAACCATCAAGGCTTTGAAATTTTCACAGTGTTTCAATGGCCCCTCTTTGTTGACATTTAGAGGACTTGCCCGAAAGACGTTGACAAAGAATACGAAACACCGAAAAGAAAAAAGCGTCAACGACGTCTGTTAGAGACTGCTCGAATGTTGTTCTTTCAAACTTAGAAGTGTGAGGATGGAGGGCCATAAGGTATAGAAGGGATCTTACGGGAGTTAGAGATGGTAGGTTCGGGGAAGACTCAAACACATGAATCATGAAGCTTCTCTGAACAAGTCATTACGGCCTTTCGCTAATGTGTTTGCGAAAGGTTACGTCGACATAATGCATATGGGGGGGTTTGCAAGGATGAGTTGTGTCACGCCTACATGGCCTGGACGAGTTGTTTTTCATCCATTTTGCCAAGTATTACCCCCTATTTTTTTTTTGAAAAATGCAGACTGCATGCTACAAGGCGAGCTGTGTTACGCCAGTTTGTGGACATAATAATGAAAACTAATCAACTTAATGCTTGTGTTCTGTACAAGCAGAGAAGAAAAAAGGGATAATTGTAAGGATAGGGGAAAAGGGGGAATATATGGTAAGGTACGCGATGGAGGGAGAGGCAAGGTTTGCACTTCCAAGTGACTAGACTAGTCTGAGCAGCCACATCAGAACGTCATAACACCTCTCCTTCCAATGAAGGTATTCTCGATCAACGCCTTCGCAACAACCTGCAAAAAAAAAACATAAAACAGAAAGCCAGAAACAAACGTCCAGATCGCTAAGGAGGGAGGCTTTTGAAATAAGCACCATCCAAAACGAAAAGGAGAGTGTAGACTTTTGAAACTGGGACCGCAGCAAGCAGCAAGGGTGCCAATGTTGATGCCGCAGTTCCTGAAGTTGTTGTCAGTAGCCAAATTCATCTTGCTCGAAGGATAGTGCAAAGAACATGTCACATGAATCTGCTAAGCCAGAATCTGATGACTGTGATGGATGGAGGCCGCTGAGATGGTGGGTGGCCGCGAATTTTTCGGGGCACCAAGCGGCAAAACTAATCCCAGGAGTGAAACACCACAAAATTTCAAGCTTAGTACTTCTCCAACAAGAACCAGGCTAAGTCATGACATTCCTTAGCATGGCTGAAGCTTGAGGGCCCCATAGACAGCTTCAAGCAGAGTCGAACTCAATAAGAAGCAGGTCCCAGGGACCCACAGACGACCACGACATCTGCTATCAAACCTAGCAACTTCGAAGCTTGAAATACTTAGTTTACACTAAGTATGTATTCTCAACATATACGCCTAGTGTATACACCCCAGATAGCATCCACAGTGTATACACCCAACGTACATGCTCAGCGTAGACGCCTCACATGTACGCTCAGCAGGTACAACTGATGTATACACCTGGCACATAATCCCCGAAGAAGGCATGGAAACAGCACTACAGAGCAAGATTTGGTACAAGGCAGCAATTCACACAAACAGAGCATCCATCAGCGTATACGCTCAATGTATACGCCCAGTACATCCAGCGTATACGCCCAGCATGACCAGCATATACGCCCAAAGTCTACGCCCGCCTGACATAGCGTATATGCCCAGCAGATGTAACATGTTGTACACTTGTAAATTTTATTCTTTCACACTCGGTCAACACGTCACATGTCACCCAACCCGCGTCTAGCATCAAACCTGTACAAAACCCCAATTTTTCACTAGACGAGGAGGGCTGGCAATTTGGAGCAAACCAGAGACAAAAACAGAGACGCTAAGAATAAGAGCAGAAAACCTTGTACACTGGACTTCAACCCTGTACGCTGAGCATACAGCCTCTACGCTGTGCCTACAGTTTGAACCAGCCCATAGTCGTCCCTGCATCCACCGGGGCTATTCGTCCGCCTTGTGTCAAAGCCACAACTACGTTAGACCGATGCATTGTAACTCTCATTTTGAAATACCATTATTACATTTTCTTCCTAAAATCTGTTACAGTTTGCATTAATTGTTGCATGTATACTGTTTATGCTCTTTTATGTTTACGCTCCGTTCACATCAGTTACATTGTTTACGCTCTGCTTTACGCCTGTTACGCTGCTTACATATAACCCAGCGTATAGCACCTCGGTGTATGTTTGGGGAAATCCTTGCCTGATTCGCGTGCAGACCACTCAAGGTACTCTGCCTTCTTTAATTCCAGCTTACCCTAAGGCGAAGGTAGGGTCTTCTGTGTGTGTCCGGTGATCCCCTGATTTCTGTTTCCTTCCAGCCAGAGACTGATGATTTCGGACGGTACAAGGAGTTGCAGCTATGAAGTGGCTATCGTAGCGACATCTCCAAGGGGTCAGTAGTATGCCTTTTGGCATAACTGAGGAATCAGCAGGATGCTGATGGGGTAATGATGCTACATCTGTTCCAACGCCTTACCCGTTCCATCTGGTAGGGATGCAGTGCAAAAATGATCATGCTCGCTTGCTTCATGGACCTGACAGAGTCCATTTTTGGGTCCTGGTTGACCGTTGTTACTGGTTTTAAGTCTCAGCAGACAGTGGTCCCGGTTTAACATCTAGGCAGACTGGAACCTACTATTTTTATGTCGTAGTGGACAGTGGAAGGGCTAGTTTATGGTCCTAGAAAATCGTGTTGTGGGTGTCAGTTTTATATTGTGACCTAGGGATAATTCTGTGCTGGTTTAGTGTCTCAGCAGACATGTGCTTACCTTGCCAGTTTAGCGTCTTGGCAGATGCGTGCAAGAGCTACCAGTTTTACGTCGTAGCGGATGTTTGTTACCTAATTTTGAGTTGAGTCAATGTTCAGATGTAATACCACTTTATGTACAGATGATTCACTAGATTTTGTAGTTCATTGCCGTCGGTGTCTGCTAACTTGAATGCTCCGTTGCCGTATGCGCTGATGACCAGGAAAGGGCCTTCCCAGTTTGTAGAGAACTTGCCTACTGGTTCATGAATGGCCTTGAGAACTAAGTCTCCTTTCTCTATTGATCATTGATGCAGGTTGTGCCGATGCTTCTGTCTCTGTTTATCCTGATATTTTTCAATGGTGTCGAGCGTCTGGATGCGTTTCTCCTCCACTGAGTCTAAATGCACAATTCTAGACTCATTATGTTGAGTCTCATTTATAATCGTAGATAGGACCATCCGCAATGAGGAAACCTGTAATTCCAATGGCAACACTACTTCAGATCCGTAGACCAGGCTGTAGGGCATCCTGTCTGTGGCTATCCTGCACATCGTACGATACGCCCATAGCACATAGAGGATTTTTTCATACCACCGCTTCCTATTACTGTTGAGCATCTTCTTGAGTAAATTGATAATCACCTTGTTTGTTGCCTCTTCTTGACCATTTGCTTGTGGGTAATAAGGTGAAGAAAAAGATTGCTTGATACCAAGATTATTGCAAAAAGATTTGGTTTCTGTGCTACTAAATTGTGGTCCGTTGTTAGTCACAATAGTCATAGGGAGTCCAAATCTGGTTACAATATTGTCTAAGATGAAATGGCAAACCTGTTGAGATGTAATCCTCCATAGGGGGATAGCCTCAACCCACTTTGTAAAATACTCGGTGGCAGTGATAATAAAGCTATGTCCTATGGAAGATTTGGGTGCGATGGGGCCTATGATGTCCAGTCCCCATCGTTGGAATGGCCAAGTGATCTGTGTAGTGTATAGCTGAGTTGGTGACACATGTATTAGATTTTCATAACACTAGCACGTGTCACACGTCTTAACCTTGGCAAGGAAGTCTTTTTCCATGTACGGCCAATAGTACCCTAGGCATCTGATCTTAGCGACCATGGCTCACGGGGCTACGTGTCCCCCACACAGTCCTTTTTGGACCTCGCTAACTATTCACCATGCTTGATCATTATTGATGCAGGTGAGTAACACCCCATCGAAGGAGCGTCTACAAAGAGTACTATCTCCAATGATGACGTATTGTCTAGCACGCTTGCGCACCGCGTCCTTTTGTGCATGCGTTAGCTCATGCGGTGGTTCGCCATGCAGAAGGTAAGTTTTAATGTTGTCATACCATTCTGGCATTCCTCCCGCGTCTAATGAAGAAATCTGAGTCACTTGAATGACAGGATCTGTACATTCTATCATTAAGGTGGGCCAAGTGGCAAACAAGTGTGGTGACACATTTAGTGCCAGCGTTGCCAGTGCATCGGCAATAGTGTTTTCATTGCACGACACGTTTTGGGCATCGATCATCGCAAATTGCTTCAGGAGATCTTTAGCCATATCGCAATAGGGCTGCAGATGCACAGCTTTGCAGGCGTAGACTCCTATGATTTGATTGATGACCAGCATCAAATCACCTCGGATTGCCAAGTGTTGAATGTTAAGTTCTCTGGCTATCAACAACCCTCTGAGGAGCCCCTCATACTCTGCCATATTGTTTGTATAAGGGAATGTTAGGTGGTAAGCCGATGGATGCACATCCTCAGGAGTAAGCATAATAACGGTGGCAACATTGCTGCCCTTAGTGGTTGAAGCTTAGTCGAAGTATAACGTTACTTCAAGGCCCATTGATATAGGGCTTAAACTATGTACATGTTCATTCGAGAATTTTGGTTCTATTGTGGCTTGATCATTAATCGGTGACGTTGCTAATTGGTCAGCTATGACTTGACCTTTGGTGGATGATTGGCCAACATAATGTAAATCAAACTCAGCTATGATAGCTTTCCAACGAGCTATCCTACTACTTTCATACAAATTGTTGGAGATAGCCCGCAGAACGTTACTTTTACAAATTATGTTGACCTGACCACGGAAAAGATAATGCCTACATTTTTTAAGTGCGAAAACTAATGCCAAATAGTTATTCTCCACTTCGTTGTACCTTGTTTCATATGCAAATAGAGCATGACTAAGGTAATAGATAGGTGCTTATGACCCATCATTCCTTTTTCGGCATAGTAACGTAGCTATGGATACGTCCGAGTTAGCTAGATAAATGTAGAAAGGTTCATCCCTTTGTGGCAGGAAAACCGTCGATAAATGTTGCAGCTCTTCTTTCAAATTGTCAAACGCACACTGGTAGTCATCGGTCCATTCGAAATCAACACCCTTCTTCAGAAGATGTTGCATGGGGTGCAATTTATCTATTAACTTTGAACTGAACTACCTGATGAACTGAAGCCTACCCTGTAACCCATGTAATTTTTTGAGATTTGTTGCTGGCATTAAATCGACGATGGCTTTAACCTTGTTAGGGTCGACTCGGATGCTAGTCTTTGATACCACAAACCCCAACATGCATCCAGTTTTGACTTCGAACATGCATTTCTTTGGGTTGAGCCGTAAGTCATGTTTGAGACATCATTTAAGGACTAACTCTAGGTCTTCTGAATGATCTTCTAACATTATAGACTTGACAGCTATGTCATCTATGTAGTCGTTCAATCTCCTTAAGAGATAATCGCTAAAGATGTATGTCATGGCTCGTTGATACGTTGCTCTAGTGTTTTTTAACCCAAAAGGCATCATGGTGTAGCAGAAGGTCCCC
The DNA here is from genome assembly GCA_015680685.1 of Gnetum montanum. Classification (NCBI taxonomy): domain Eukaryota; kingdom Viridiplantae; phylum Streptophyta; class Gnetopsida; order Gnetales; family Gnetaceae; genus Gnetum; species Gnetum montanum. The sequence continues at coordinate 432,995 of MNCI01027637.1, forward strand.
TAGGGTGTCATGAATGTTGTGGTCAATTGGTGCTCTGGGTTAATACGAATTTGATTATAACTTGAAAAACCATCCATAAAGGACAGGAGCACGTGACGAGCTGTTGTGTCGATCAGTTGGTCGATACTCGGTAACAGGAAGTTGTCCTTAATCGTAGCTTTGTTCAGATCCTGGAAGTCTATGCAAATGTGTATGCCTCCCATTTTCTTAGAGACAACTACGATGTTGGACACCCAGTCTGAGTAATCGACCATGCAAATGAAACCAGCCTGATACAACTTGGTGATTTCATTACGCACTGCTAGCACAATTTCCAACTTAATCTTTCGTTCCTTATATCTAATTGGTTTGATGTGTGGGTCTAAGATTATGTTGTGTTGTATTAATCTTGGGTTTAAACCTAGCATGTCTTCATATGACCACGCGAACACAGCAGCATTGTTTTGGAGCACTTGGGTTATGTCACTCTGCATCTGTTGGTCTAGGAGAGAACTAACCCTAAGAGTTTTATTTTCACCCTTGTGCGTAACCATAGGGACCTCACTAAGAGGGTCCTCGGTTACATCACCAGCCTCTAGGTTGAGTGTTCGGGTCAGATGTTCTGGCCAGTCTAGGGATGTTCCCAATGTTGCTATGGTTGCATCATAAAGGGAAGGGTTTGTTCCTACTAGCGTGTGATCATACTATCTAATGACCTTCCCATACAGCCCTGTTAAGGCTAAGGGTGTGGATAAAACTACGTCCATTTGCGAGTGATCCTGCAAAATCGCCAAAAACAGAAGTTGTTTCATCATTTTTTTTCACCAATATGTTAAATGATAAAATTTTGTTTTTTTTTGTGTCAGAATTGCGTGTTAGATAAGTTTCTAGTTTAAGGTCATAGTGGACCGTTACAAATAGTTTGTAAAAAGAAATGCCGAGATAAGCTTCCCAGATGCTAGCGTATGAAATGAGATGAGAGGTGCAACGTAGCATGTCTAGCGTGTCGAAAATGGTTGGATTTATATTTCACACAAACCATAGTTAATGTAGCCAAATTATGAGGTGATAAGCATTGTGTTAGTTTAGGGTCATTTCGGACCACAACTCGCATGATACATGCGACATTAATGCCCAGATCTTCATGTTTTATGTCATACTGACACCCGCGTTTCGGGAAAGTTCCTCGTTGATCGAGCGGAAAGAATCAGTTGGTTTCGAGCATTTTGTTTATAAACCAGTGGTTCATACTCAAAATAGGTTACTAATATCACGAATTCGAACATGGTTATAGTGAGAAGAGAGCGTGAGCAAGGCGTGAGCAAAGGATTTCACGAGGACTTTGTTCAATTGCAACCTTTGCAACAATGGCATCCAAGGTTAAAGGAAAGAACACTAAGTTGGCCAGGATTGACGAGATGCAGGAGAGTTTGCAACAGATTTCACAGGCCATAGTAGAAGCTCTAGACGTTACTCCACTTAACCGGTAAGTTGCTGTTCACTCTTTTACGCTATTGTTATGTTTGTTGCAGCATCGTGATTTGTATATTTTGGATTCTTATGTTGGTTGGGCATTAATGTCCATTTGTACAAACTGAACTATTGTTATGACGATTTAGGTGATAAGGAATAATGTTGTACAGAGATAATGTATAGCATGTAGATGTAATGTAATCAAAGTTCTGTAATAATTATATATTGCGTCGGAGTAATACGTAGTATTTGCCTTCACTGCCATCGTCAAATACGGACCTTGAGCTGTTACAAGGGTTTAGGTAGTTTTGGCTATGCTCCTCCAGTATACGCTGTAATTTTCCATGAATTATACAAGCCCTAATATGGCGTAACAAATATTCATGTCTAGATTTTATCTAATAGTAGCACATTTGTATCCTACAGTATTATGCTAAAGTCTGTCCTAATCATTTTGGACATCGTGGGCGTTCTGTGCTGCGTTCATGTCCCCGCGGCCAATGTTCCTCCTCCTCATGCTCATCTAAAGGAGGAGGTGGTGTGGTTCCGAAGAGGCACGTGGGAGTTTGTGCAATTTCTACTTTGCAACTAATGCGTAATCGTCTGGTTGCATCTACCAGGCGATGAAGCTATAGCTATTTTAGAGATGTTATTGTTCGGTTCAACACAGAGCGTCTTAGCGTTTCTATCAGACGACGTGATTGAAACTGTGCAGGTGCAAGACCGCGAACAGAATGTCAAAGGTTTAAGGCGTTTAAACTAGATCTGGGAAATGCCCAAGTTTAACTGTTATCATGCCTATAACACTCTATTCGTGGCCCGTCATCCCACAACTTATTTCCAAAATCCACCTGGTACCGTGCATTACGTAGGCGGGTAAGTTTTCGTCTCACTTTGCAGTATTGTAATGCTAACTACTGTTTGAGCGTAAAGAGTTTTTTGTGTTTCTGGCATAGGTTTTTTATCAATGAAAGCAGTCTTATGGGCAATTATGATACATTGTCATTGGCCGAGAGTGCTATAAGGGAGTTTACCTCTATTAGCAACGTGCAGGCTGTCATCATGGGACATCTAGCATTCAAGATCCCAGAATACCCTACCTATTATGCTGACTTCTTTTCTAGGTGCAAGAAACTCAGATGGCTAGATAGGGAGTGGACTTTGGACCCCCCCCCACTTACCGTTGCAAATGTTCAAAGGAAAATCCCTCCGTTTCCTTTACCTTTCGGGCCTGGTAAGCTTTGTGGTAATAATGAATTGTGTCAATGTTGTGTGATGCTGATGTGAAATCATCTTGGTTTAACTGTGGTTTCTTGTTAATAGTCAGGGAATCACGGGAGATTACGATCATGGCTTCAGGTCGCAAGGCCAACAGTCTCTTCTTCCGTTATGGTGACATAAAGGAGGCACAACGTTAGCTCGGCCATAGAGCAGCCCCAATTGTAGTAACTAATAACATTCGAGAAGCTGGATTGATGGACCTTTTCTTAGCCATAACCCCTGATGCCACTGCAGGTGAAATGTTAACCTTGGTCAACTCCTTTAGCGAGGAAGTTGAGTGTCTCTGCGTACGCGTACGTAATGTGCGCATAAATTTTGACATTGATGCTCAGCTGTTTGCCGATCTCTTTGGGGTTCCCTCCAATGATTTTTCCATAGATGAAAAGTCAAAGAGGAGTTCCAAACTCCAAAAAGAGATAGAGGAGTGGTTGGGAGTTCATAAAGAAACTAAGGGGATCCCTGACGATAGGATTGAGTTGGAGGTGGCCCATACCGTTTACCCCCTTTTTCGAGCCCGAGCCTTCCCCAAGACACTCTCGCAAGGGAGATTCCTCACCATTGAGCAGGCTTGAATTATGCGAGAGATCTTAGAGGAGGAAACACGATTCAATTGGGCGAGCTATTTTTCCGAAGGCTTGCGCGTTGAGATGGTCAGGCTTTGCCAGAAGCTTGAAACTCATTTCAACGTGCATTTTTCCTTCTTCATAGCTTGCTTCCTACGTTTTGTTGAATTTTTGGTGGTCTAGAGGAATGGGGTCTAGATGCAACAAGATCGTAGCCAGATCTCTAAACCATGGATCTCCCATATTTTTGGCACTATCCAGTCGCAAGACCCTCCTGAGGGGATCGAGGAGTCGTTGTCGGTAACGACTAGGAGTATGGTGGCACCTCGAACGTAGGGCCAAGATAGTGTGGGTGGAGCACCCCCCTCTTACACCGACGATGTATCAAGGGGGAAGCGCCTGGCTGCTGAGATAGTGGATTCATTAGTGCCGTGGAAAAGACTTCGTTTAAACGAGGGATCTGCCAAGCTAGCGGATGGTGTCGGGAGAAAATATGCAAATCAAGTTCCAACGGAGTATTCTTCCAGGCGGTATGTGTCCAAATGTGTTAGCGGTTATGATTGCGTAGAGACTGTAGCGTAGCATTTGTTGGACAAAAGTGAAATCTTATGTTAACTAGTCATGTCATATAACAATGAGGGAGAAGGTTGCAGACCGGTTGACCCCTGAAATGGGGGCTATGATCTTATGGTGCGGAGAAGGGGCCTCGGTCTCAGAAGAAGAGGCCCTAGTTAATAAAGCGAGGAGTGCACAGCCTCCTTCACATGAAGAGGAAATAGTTGTGGAAGATGCCGAAGTCCTTTTGGCTGGAATAACCGAGGCAAGTGGTTTGTCGCTTGATAAAATTAATTTTTATTTTGTACTAGTTGTCATAATATCTTAGTCATACCTTTTATCCTGCATAACAGGTGACCAGAGCGTGCCCTTGACAGTGGTGGCGACTCAATCCTGGGGTGAATTTCCTGATAAATTCGCCTTTATGGAAGGGGTCGTTCAAGATATGATCGGTCGCTTAGAGCGAATCGATCCTAAAGCTGGTATGCTACAATCATTATGCAGAGGTTGTTTTACTATGGCATTATGCTACTTAATTATGCCTAACTATTATTTTCATGTTATTATGAGCTTGCCTCATATGGGACCTGTCAAAGCCTATCGATTTAGACACCGCCGAGCCCTCATCAGAAGTGACCATCGTGCCATACAACATTTACGATGAGATGTGTAAATGTGATTTACACACGACTCTCTCCTTGTGGGAATGTCAGGGCATAAACGAGGACCTTTGGAAGAGATTGTAGAGGTCGGAGAAGGAGAGAGTGGCTCTACGCGATAAGGTCGGGGATCTAAGAACATGGAATGAATTCCTGCAAGCTCAGGGGACGGGAAGTGAGGACTAGAGGACAGCTGTCATTGACTATGCCTGTTATTGGGCTATCGTCAGGAACAATATCCAAACTAGTTGTGAACTGGTTGAATAGCGTATGCAAATGGACCTCCTTGCTGAGAAGAACCAGGATTGGAAGGACTTTAGCGCGAGTATTCAAGAGTGGTGGCAGATGTAAAAAGATCACAAACATGTCTACAAATGAGAAATCGTTGCCTACCGTCAACATTATAGGGACTCTGCCGTTGAGGCTCAATCCCTTCGACTGTTTCTCAACATTATTGGTGCTTCCCAGGCATTTGAAAAGTTCCAGGAGTAAGTGACGGTGAGTGCTTCTTTGGAAAGGGAAGTGACTCTTCCTGAAGGTGAGACTACTGTCCCTTCTTTCTTCCCTGAACCACCTCGATGGACTCCCGTGGAGAAGGGGAAGGTCAAGGCTAGAACCAATCTAGGGGATGGGGTTTGGTCTGAGCTTACCAAGGACGACATCATGCGTCGTTTGTGGATCGACTTAGAGTAAGTCCCCTTTGCTGCTAAGGCGGGACCATCACAGGTAAGTTTTAGTATTATTACATTTTCTTTATACCTGGTTTTGACGATGATGTTAATCTATATACCATGTCTGATCGCAGGAACGACCTGAGGAAATTCCTTGATAGGATGAAGCTAACGAAGGTGGTGATCCTCATGAAGAGGGTTTACAGGAAATAGAGCGTATTGAAGGGTCCCATGAAGAGGATCGTCCTTATGAAGGGGTTCCTCGTGCAAAGGGTGGCCTCTATGAGGATAACCTCCTCGGAGTAGAAGTTGCACTAGGGGATACAGGAGACAGTGGTGGTAAGGGAGATGCGTAATGAATTAACCTGGTGTTTTATTGTGGTGTAATGAGACAAGAGACTATATTTCTTTCTTTTAACGTATTGAAACAAATTTCGGTGTTAATGTTAATGTTCTTTTTGTTGTTTTATCTTTATGTAAAGTGTTCCGTTGATTTTAACATTATGATAAATTGTGATTAGTTTTAAAAACGTAGCATCAATGTGGTTACTAGTTTGAAGCCATTGTGGGCTATTAAATTGTCTAAATGTAAAGCATAAATGACATTGCTAGTTTAAGGCTATTTCGGGCCCTTTTTTAGTAGTTTAAGGTGCCAAGCATTAACAAATTTCTGATACAGAGCATAAAGGAAATCTGGGTATCGAGCGTAAAATACATTATTAGTTTAAGGCCATTTTGGGCCCTGGATAGTTTAAGGCCGTTTCGGGCCCTCTATTTAGTTTAAAGTATGAAGAGTAAGCATAAATTGGATTTCGGTATAAAGCATGAATGAAATTTGTGTTCCAAGCATGAATGGGATTTGGATACAAAGAGTAAATGAAATTGTTAGTTTAAGGCCATTTTGGGCCGTAGCTGATTCAGGTGGTGTGCATAAATGATATTGCTAGTTTAGGGCCATTCCGGGCCTTTGCGTAATTCGGGTGAGAAGTGTAGATAAGGTTGCTAGTTTAAGGCCATTTCGGGCCTTTTCATAGGAGTAAAGAAAATAGAAACGTAAAGCCAAACACAAAGATAAACATGGGCGTAATGAGATTAGCTAGTGGAAAGCATAAGCACATGCGTAAACATAAGCAATATAAATGGTAAGCGTAAATGGAATGGATGATGAGACCGTATAAATTAGGCAACATTGCTAACTCCGTAACTATTTCTCAATTGCTTTGATTTTCAACGACGCATAAGGATGCGGAGATTTATGACCCTCCCCCTTCGCATCGCAATCTTCCTCCGGGAATGGTAGTTCAGCCCAAGTCAGGTCGTCTTCAGCCACTATTTCGGCTCGTTCGGGTACTTGGATAGGGGATGGATTCTCGAGCGTTTCGATTTTTGACCCTTGTTCTGTCTCTATGTTATTAATGGCCTGCGGGGTTATTTCACCACTGCGGATAACCACTTCTCCTCCTGCATAAGGAAAATGGATTTCCTAATGAATGGGTGATGAAACTGCTCTCAGTTGGGCTAACCAAGACCTCCCAAGAATCAAATTGAATCCAGGCATTTCCTCAACCATGATAAATGTAGCGTCTGTGGGGAACTGGTCCCCTACCACAAAGTTGATATGGACGGTCCCTTTGACCTGCACCCGTGTCCCGTTGAACGACTTTAGACATGACGTCATTGTAGGACTAATTTGATCGATCAGGCCTAATTTATCCACTATGGGATAAGGGATGGCATTAGTGGCCACCCCATCATCTACATGTACTCTCTGTATTCGGTGTTGGCTAACCCAGATGATGATGAACATGGGTGTCGTCATCACTTGGCTCTCAGGATTGTCCTTAATGGATTCATCATGAAAGGTCAATGGGGTGGGATCTAGTTTTTTAGCGACGGGCAGAAGCATGATAGAGTGGATTGCTTCTTCATCTGCTGGCAGGCTTTCATCCACAGATATGGATGTTAGCATGCGAACCATAACCTCACGATGTGTTTGCGACGTCATGAGCAAGTCATAAAGGCTCAATGTTGTATTTTTTTGTTTCAGAGCCTATTTGACTTGTGCCAGGGCATCAAGGAGATCTTGCCCACGATCAGGTTGTTTTTCACCCCTTTCCTCTTCCATTTGCCCTAGGAGGCGAATTTCGCGGGGAGGAGTGACATTTGGCCGAGGGTTACGCTTCCTTTGGCCTGGAGGAGATAATTACTTTCGTGTAACCTCTTTCTTTTTGACAAGTGGGGCGAAAGGTGCACAAGCGAGGGGTTGAGGTTTGGGTAACCCCAGTGTAAGAGGGCCCTTGTCCGCATCAACAGTGATAGTAGGAGGGTTTGACTTAGAAGATTGCCCCTGCATAGGAGGGGCGGTTGATAGTTTTGGCACTCTGATGACTAAGGGTGCCTTGGGTGTAGGTGTGGGCTAGGCTGCGGCTTTAACGATTGAAGGCTATCAGGAAGCATTTTGAGACATAGTTCGAAGGATGAAAGGGTGCCTTGGAGTGCCACTCGTCAGTGCAGACGTACCTGTTGTTTAGGTTGAGTGAGGTTGCGTTCGTAACACAAAAGGTTGTCTCGGCTATGCCTGATTGTCACCCTCTATTCCTACCACGTTGATTGTGTACCCTGTGTTGTTTGCATTCAACGGATCTTGGTACACATGCATGGCCTGGTTTTCTGGGCATGTCGGGCTACTGCTATCTAAGATCAAGTTACCTTGATCTATCAGATGTTGGATGTCATCCTTCAATGCCTAGCAGTAGTCCGTGTCATGGCCGAACAATTGATGGTAGTCACAGAATCGGTCTAGCTTAAAGTTCTTAGGCACAGGCGGTTCATTAGGTTGGGCCAAGGAGGGATTCTTGAGTAATTCACAGTGGCGCTTGTGACGTTTCAGAGCCTCCTTGGACACCGCCTTATGTCGGATGTGGCCGATTCCCAATAATTGCTTCAAAAGTTCTGAAGGCTTCACAGGTAGGGTTGCGTAATTTGAGCAATCTTTACGCTCAAATTTTGGCCTTGGTTGTGGAGATGTTTCAGGGGCGGAAGTAGCTTCTTGATTGGTGCCACCTGAGCTGGTTGTCAGCTCAACTAACTTTGCGGTAGTTTTCTTACTGTTATTGTTCTTTTTCTTGGCTCCTTCAGCAACCACCGCGACTGTAGTCGTCGTGACTTTGCCTTTGTCCTTACCCTTGCTATGGGTGTTTTTGTAGGTCACATATGCCGGATCTTTACTAGCCGCCACCGTGTCTTGGATGCTCTTAGTCTGATCAAAAGCTTAGCTGAGAGAACGGGGAGTGAGATAATACAGCTTAAACTTGATAAAGTCATTGACCGCTCCTTTGAAGATTGCCAATAGATGGGCCTTCGCGATGGGTTCACGGATCTCATTTAAGGTGGCGCTCTAGCGCTGTATGAACTTTTGGACTGACTTGAGCAGGTCTTGGTTAACTCCCATGAGCTGATCCAGTGTGACTTCTGGCTTCAGGTTGCATTTGAAGCGAGTCACAAACTGGGTTAACAGCTCTTCCAAAGTTGAAATGGAATCGCGTGGAAGTGCTCAATACCAATCCAAAGCTTTACCCATTAAGGACATAGCAAAGACACGGATTATGGTATGCGGCCATTGTTGCAGCAATAAGGAATTTGACCTGAAAGTGACGAGGTGGGCGTTGGGATCACCTTCCCCATTGTATTTTGTGAAATGGGAAAGGGGCATCCCAGGTGGAAACAACAAGACTGGGACTGTTGGGCTAATAGGATCGTCATGGTAGAAATCCATGACTTGTACCGTGTCAGAGCCAGCAGCCTTGAGATGCTTGACCTCTTCTGTAAGGATCTAGATGAGTTGGAAAACTTGGTCCAGACCCGTAGATGACGATGTCATTTGTGGGGTGGAAGGGGGAGCCACATTGGGTGGTGGCATAAAGGCAACAACTTGGCCGATGGTTGGTGGAATAGTCCCTGTAGGCAGTGTTGCTTGCGGCATCCACCATCTGGTGGTTGGTGTAGCTGAGGGAACCACCATCGGCTGCGCTATTGGATACGTTGTCTGTGTAGCCGGAGGCACAGGCAGTGGCCCTACAGTTGGGTTTAGCGCTTGCGAGACGTGGCCCTGAAGGTGGGGATGGTGGTGCATTTGCGCAGAATGCGCAATAAGAGACATGTTGGGAGCCCACCATGCTATGGTGGTGGGCCCTATTGTGTGAATGGGAAGCGTAGTTGGCATTGTGGGTATTGCATGCACATGCGGTGGCATAGGTGCAAGCACTTGATGCAGCGATTTAGGCAATCGTGCTTGCTGAGGAATAATCTGTGATGGACCTTCACCTGGGAAGATAGTCGGTGAGAGAAAATGTAAACGCAGTGAATGTGGGACTCGATCGGTGTTAGATAACGTCAAAGGTGTGGTAACCATGAACAGCAAATTTACACAAGACATTGTGGAGGGAGGGGCCATGGTGAAATCGGCATGACTGCCTCCCTTAGAGTGGGATTCTATATCGTCTTGTCCGTCATGAAGCGTTTCATTACGAAACAAGGTCTTTAGTTCTTCTGGCGATGTCTGCACCATCAACATTTGATCTAGGATCCACCTTTGTTGATCTGTCAAGGGTATGAAAGTGGTAGATGTAGGAATGAGTTCTTTCCTATTGCAGTACATGAGCTTGTACTCTCGTTTTTCCTCAAGCTCTTATGGGTACATAGGCAGGTTTTCCGCTAACTTAGCACAGAGGAAATTGTAGCTTTCTCTACACTGAGCCTGTCCCTCAGGCTCCTTGTTTTGCAACCTGAGGGAGCGGTGTGGTCGCATTGGACTGAGTGGCTGCTCGACCATGGGAGGCGTGACTTGCATGGTCCAAGGGTTCTCAAGGCTAGCAGTGTCAACGACAGTAGTTGAAGTAGTCATTTTTTTACATGATTCGGAGATAATGACGATAAAGAGATTGGAAGGACAAAGGTGAAGTAAGATAATAATCGGGGCGTTCTATCTCATAGGATTCCAAAGGAATCGTCGATGCGACCGATCTGCACCACATAATTTCGTAAACAACCTCGGAGGTATTACGCTTATGTTGATTGACAATGGGTACAGACAGCTTACAAGACTACCCGTAAAATGCGGATCGGATATGAAGGCCCTCCTTCTAGCGCCAGAAAACTGTAACGATGGAAAACGTCGGTTGCTGGAAATACCGAACGAAAGTCCGCGTACATAGTTCTAACCCCGGATCCGTGCAAGGATCGTGCTGGAGAGAAAAATGAATCCGAGGTGCCCTGAATGGTCTTGCCAATCGGACAGGGACTTATTTAATCAGTAAAAGGTTTTGTAGTAATTTGATGACGAAATGAAGATTCTTTATAAGGCGATGCAATATTTTTAATCCTGAAAGCAATTGAAGATAATGCAAACGATTTAGATAAGATTGCCAAATCCTTCTAACTAGGATGCAGGAGATCAAATTTGGTAGATAATACGATCACAAGATCTGGAATTTAATTTATGAAAAACAATATGTTTGATACAATGGCTTTAGGCGATCTTCGATTTGGACGAAGCATATGCCAGTAACAAGAAAATGATGCAAAGATGAAACAAGCGAGGATCAATCTACCTTGATCTAGCTAATCTGGGCACAAGGAAGTCAGACCTATGGGAGAATATCCGGTAGCCGATTGTTTCTGATCAAGAATTCTTGTCAATCACCTCCGACGTTCTCACGATCGTTGATTCTCTTTTGTTCTCTTACCAACCTTGAAAGAAAAATTTTTGCCAACCCTTTGATCTTTGTCAACTAGGGCATTTATAAGGTCAGGGTCAAGAGAAAAATGCAGTTTAAATGATGCATGTCCTGAACTCATAGAATGCCATTGACTTAATGTGTTGTTGTTAAAGTTTACGACGCTATGCTGCGTAACGCGTCGTAAACTACCCTTGTGTGAGCTTTGTCAACAGACTGTCCTTTGATTACATTGTAATACGCTAGAGAGCGTATTGTGGCGTATGAACTACTAATGTCCGAATTGTGCTTGTCGTTACTTGAATTACGTTGCATTACACTAAATTACGCATCGTAGCGTAATTTAGCTTAAAATAACGAAACTACAAAAGTTGAAGTGTTGTTGCCGCGCTTCCTCTATTTCTATCTTTCTTGGGGTTTTTGCTACGCTGCACTGCATAAGGCAGCGTAATGGGCCCCCTTAACCAAGAAAAAAAACCCTCTGAAACACGCGTCATTCTGCAGACTGTTGCTTAGGCCTTGAGATTTTTACTGGGCTGTCAAATTTTTGCATGTTTGCCGTCCTTGATGCTGCAGTGGACTGTCTTGGATATTACGCTGCACAATGCGATATTACGCTATGTAGCGTAATACAGCGTAATTTGCCAAAAGTTAAGATTTTCGAAACAGATAACTTGTGAAGTTGGAAGTTTTGCCGTCGTGCATCCATCGCTTTGCTCTGTCCTCTGGAATTTTCTTGTGCTGTGCCGCGCAGCGGGGCGGGACAAACCTTCAACTAAAAAGGAACTTGCTGCACCGCACCTTGTTGCGACCCTTCACCTGAATCACCAGCCTTTTGCCGAACCGCCGAGGCCTTGAAATTTTCACGGTGTTTCAGTCAGCGTAGGAGATAAAACAAAAAAGCTATAAAAATCATATACCTCATACTTACTTAACCATACACCGTGACAAATACAAGTAAGTCTGGGAAGACAACAAATAATTAACCTTAAGTGTTCCATGAGGCGTGTAGGCACTTACTCTGCGGAGTTCGACCGGATCGCGCGTGTTACGCTAGTATTCATATGGTTGAGTGTAGGGGTACCTTGCCACTCATCAAACATCAATTATCATATGCCTCACTTTAGACTAAATCATATGTGACAAAGCTACCACTAGTCCAAGTGGGAAGATAGTAAACTGTGATCAAGACATAATGATCTAGATGCCACAACTAGTCCCATCCATGAAATTTGACCAGATTTTACATGAACACTTATGATTCATATGGTTGGGCATAAGGGGTACCTCGCTACTCATCAATAGTCTTAAAAAAAATATATAAGCACATATCAAAACAAATTAGTATTTCTTGATTATTCAAATGTCCTTTTCCTTACAATCTTTCTACAAAGCATGGTTCAAATTAGTGGCATCTTATGATAAACATCCACTTTAGATAATGAGATGCAAATTTTTCTTTTAAGCATAAGTTTTTTTTATAAGAATATGTGAAGAATTCTCTAGGTACTCATTCATGTTGAGAAAGCACTCTATCTCAAAGATGAAGGCATCATGAAGCTTCTCTTCATGATTACCTTTGTATACCTTGGGTTTTTTTTCTTGGAACCTAATGCTCCTCAAAAAGGTATCTCTTCATCTTCATTCAAATATTCATGATCAAATGTCATATCATGTGCTTCATCATGCACATGCTTTTCTATGTTGTTGTTCTCTACTAGTCCTTCAAGATGATTAGGACCACTAGGAGTCTTACTAAAATTGCAACACCCTTTGCTCTTCTTCTTATATTCCATGATAGCACAAGAATCACAAGCAACAAGCAACAAACCACCACCAATCTCAAACCACGTACCACAACTCTGATACCAAGTGTAATGGTGCCACCCTTTACAAACACCATTTGGCATCACCTAGGAGTCCATAAGCATTAACAATGAAGGGTAGACTCAGGGTGGACTATGCCTTAAAGCTTAGAGCACTTGCAAGCACATCATAGGAGTACAAAACTCATTAGTCCATGGTTAGAGGTGCATTAGATATTCTAGAAGTAAATGAACAAATAACTAGACTAATGAGATGCACACACATACAAGCAACACCCAAACATAACTAGCAAACATATATATGATACCATTTCCCTTAAAGAGCTAAGATGTGTTCTTACTCTAACACATCTAGTCTTAAGCCCTACTCCAAAGAGGAGGAGGAGGATCTAAGCTACAAAGGCAAAGCCTCCCCAACAAGTCTACATATCCTTGTGACAAGGTTTACAGAGGAATCAAGACCATGTAGTACTTTTGGTAATGGTTAAGATGGCATGCAATCCAACAGGATCTCTACACTCCTCCAATCCCCATTCTCGAGGGAAACAACCTTTAATCCACTAACAAGTCATGCTAAAGTGTATTTGAAATAAGTTGCATGAAATGTAAATTCTATTCTACGTAAAAGTACTATAATGAAATGAATCAATCTTAATATTCATTTTCATTAATGCAATGTATCTAGGTACATAGCACTTGATTAGATATTCTAGACAATTACTTCAAGCCATGTTGTGGGCACTCGTTGATTGTTCTAAGTTCTACAATGAAAAACTAATAGAGTTTTGGTAATGCTATTGACCAAAATTATGTCATAAATATGGTGGATGCACAATTATATATAGGCATTTATTAGCTTTTCACCAATGTTATTCCATGACATAGCTAACTCAACGTAAATGTTGATGTGTCAACATATTGGACTAAACATGAGGCATCACACTTCAACGTCTTGACTTTCATCTTATCAAGCATTATTTATCATGTTTATATAAAGGAATATATGAGAGCCATTGAAATTATCACAAACATAATATGATTAGTGGGTGAAAGCTATTTCATATTAAACTTGTAAGTCCAAGAAGGACTATCATTAAAACTTGAGCAAATGCCTTAAGTTTTTTCTTAATTCATTTTAGATCTAGAGGCATGATCATACAATTACATGTTATTAATAGTCACTTGAAATTAACTTTTATTTCTCTAACTAATAAGAACATGTCATTAGAAAAGTGGTTGTGAAGGATCATATCATCAATAAGTAGATTTATGCCATAACGATGATCCAACTTATTGTTGACTTTTAGGATAGCACCTAAAGCATCAACAACAAGGATGAAAAAATAAAAAATGAGGCATCTTTGGCTAACAAATCTTCCAAGATGAATAGAAAGGGAGAACATCCCATTAATACAAATAAAAGAAGTTGCATTGGTTAATAACATTTGCACATGGCTCTTGAAAGTTTCATCCAATCTACAATATTTAACAACCTTCAAAAAGAAATTTCACTTAAGATAATCATAAGCTTTAGCAAAGTCAAGCTTAGAGATAATAATATCCTTACAAGTATTAGAAATCAAATTCATAAACTCCAATATAGTGATTAAATTACCTAAAATAAAAGTACTCTTTATGAAACCTATTTATTTTCTACAAATGAAATTAGAAAGAAGATTCTTTAACCAATTTGCAAGAGATTTAGCAATAATTTTACAAATAACATTCAAGAGATTAATGGTTCTCTCGTTATTTATGCTACTAGAAAAATCTATTTTTGGAAGATGCTTAATCACTCTAGTATTGAGAGTAACCACCAAAGAACATTTTTAAATAATTTTAAAATAAACATTGTAAACATCATTTCTATCAACATGTCAAAATTTCTTATAAAATTTTATAGGCAAACCAACCATTCCAAGGCCTTTTTCCTCTTTAAGCTATTTGAAAATTCATGTTTAGAGATGCTATCATTACCAAAAATATCTTGGTTGAAATGCTTAAGAACTATAAGGTATATCTTGATGGCTTATTCATTTATACCTTTAAATAAGAAAATGCATGAATACTAACTATGAAAAGTTTTAGAATATCTTATAAGGTGTAAATATTATCACCAATAGAAATGGCCTCGATGTGAGATAAAGAAGACTTATCTTTTAGGAAGCGGAAAACATTATAGAGAATCTTGATCTCTCATTCTCAATCAAGAAAACTACTACAAAGATGGACATCCCTAGCTTAATTATGTTCTATTTGTCTAAGTTTGTTCATTGAAATTTAAAGAAGATCAAAATCATTTTGTAAGCCAAGACCTTCGTTAATTTGGTCCTAATATAAAACAATATCTAATATTCCATTTCTTTTGAAGTGAGCTTTTGTTAGGCCACTTTTATCATAATACTTGACAAAACTCTAAACACAATTATTCCAAAAATTTATCTAACCAACATGTCTAATAATTTGAGGAACAAGATTTCAAATCTACATAAAAAGACCACAAAGGGGTTTACTACCAAAACAAAAAAACAAGAAGGCAAAATACTAAAGATGAAAAGATCTTTGCTAATATGGCTAACTAAACTAAATTGAATCAACCAATAAATAGGATTATGTTTAAAAAGCACTTGTTGATAATCGAAAGTAACTGGAAGATTACTCTAACCTATAGGTGATAATTTAAATTGTTTTAATATTATTATTCATTTTTTCATCTCACTCACTGCCCCCTTCCCCACCTATCCTTGTTTGAGCCTTTTTAGTAGTATTTCAATTATATCATCCATTAATTATGGAATTTTTATATCTACTATTCTTTAAGGAAAAATCTAGTCATTTATATAATGAGAGGCATGAACCCCAAATCAACAATTATAATAGTGGTATCATCATGGAGGGAAGAAGATTCTCTAGCAAAACAAATGAGCACCCAAACCATGAAGCCAACTAGAAACCAAACCATTAGAAGGATCATGTGTAAGTTCCATGGGAAGAGAATTCCAACCTTGTTTCCAATTAACCAAATAACCCTAAACATTCTTATAGGGCACCAAAACCAAGAACCAAAAAATAGTCATGCATAGCATTATAAAGATCATTTAGAACAAAGGGTATGCATATTTGAGAAAGAAGAGAAACACGTAATTTATGGATGCCACACGCTCATCTCGCAAAGAATGTTGAACATTACCATTGAACATTTATGAATATTTTTCTACAATTGAAAGGGGGCAAATGCTTTCGAGAAGTATTTATAGGGAAAATTTAAACACTTTGCATAAAAAGTGCATTAATTTTACCTGGATATTCAAACCTTGAATTTTAAAATCCTAAAGAAACACCATGTTTCCATGCATTATAGAAATATAATCTTAGATATATATGTTTTCTCAAGAGGTCTGAGTCCCTGAATATTTCATACAGTAAACGTCATGATGTTGCATGGTATGCAAGACTCCCATCCTCACTCACTTTACAGATATTTATCGACTGGTGAACAAGCCCCTTTTAGACTTAATGTTTTAGTGAGTAACCCATACGACCATTTTTTTTATAGAAAAAAAAAACTTAATTAAATTTAATAGAATAAAAATAATAAAATTCCTAGAAATCCAATTTTTCTATATCTAATCATTGACAAAAAAACTGGAGAAATATGCCAAGTAAAACATCCTATTGCATAAAGCTGCTAGAACATGGTAGAAGTCTTAGCAAATATGTCTGGTTAAAATTCAAACATCTCCAATTAAGTTATCCCCACTTGATAAGGAGGTGTGTCATGTCACCATTTTCTGTAATTGTTAAAATGTTTTAAACAAGCAATGAATCTCTCTAACTTCATGTCTGTTTTGCACCTTTTGATGCTGACATCAGGCCCACTAGCAGAAAAATGAATAGCATCCTAATTTTTACTTTTGCTTTTGCTTTCAGGATCAACGACGGCATCTTAATTTAAAATTTGTATGCCTTGACAAGCTCCATGGGCATTCTGTTGACACTAGGAAAGCCAAAATGACATGTATCTCAAATTTCCCAACGTATGACGGATGTACTTAAAGATAAGCACATCAAGATGAGAAATATTCAATTGGGTCAATCATGACAAAGTTTAGTTATGATTTATGTACATCGTTCTGTCATTTTACGATGGAATATATGCGCTGACCAATTTTGCATTCAATACCATTAAATGTAAATGCCCATATACATTTTTTGGTTGAACTTGCACTTCCTGTAGACTTGTTTAATTCCTCGGCAACTTGTTGAAGTTTTGAAGTAATGTCTCCCAGAGCCCAAGCCACTGATATGTGAGGCCGAGGATTCTGCAGAAGATAGTACCGGAATTAATGTGTCAACATTCCATATATACAAGAGACTTGTTTACGAAGAAAACATTGAGCTGCAGCAATTAACAACAGCAAAAAAATTCCAGCATCCTTGAAAACAAAAAAATCGTTTCTGAATAATAACTCGATATTTCTGGAAACTGGAAACTGAAAATTTTTAGTACATCTAAGAAATCACAAAGGATTTGTTGGATGGTTACAATGCCTCAACATAGTGTTGAAGAAAGTTGAAAACATCATTAATGTAATGCCCCAAGCAGATTGGGTCAATTTGAAAGAAAACAATTGGCAGATTACAATTAATAATATAATGCAATCGAAAGGGAGCTAAAGATGGGTAGAATAAAAAAATATGTTCTTCATCATCTATGCTTTGTTTGCACAGTCTGCAAACATGCTCTTCTCTTGGTAAATTGATCCAACGACCTGTCTCAATAAGGAGATGATGAAAGCTTATTCTTACTTTAGCAATTTGATTCCTTAAATGAATAGGAATAGCTGAGAATAGATACTGTTGAGTACTAGATAGCAAACCTCCTCTAACAGAATGCAAATAAAAATGTTTTTTCCCTGACATGTTCAACCAAACTTTAGCCAAGATTTTTTATTTTATAGTTTTTTGGAAGAGCCTTTCGTTTAAAGGAAGATCCTCTATAGCAATATTCCATGACTGAAGCCATAATTTCTAGATGATGAAAAAAGAACATTCATGTTATAGCTGATAATGAATCTGATATGCTAAGAACATGAATTCATTTTAAGAAAAAGATGTGTTATGTCACCTTGTAGAATTCTGGAAGATTGTGAAGTCGATAAACTTCATCCACAACATGCACCTGCTTGGATATCTGTAAGAAATCATAATGAAGTTGGATCAATTCCTCCTAACCAAATGTTTTATTTAATATTATAGAATGATGCACCAATGCATGTAAAG
Organism: Gnetum montanum; assembly: GCA_015680685.1. NCBI lineage: Eukaryota > Viridiplantae > Streptophyta > Gnetopsida > Gnetales > Gnetaceae > Gnetum > Gnetum montanum. The sequence goes on from MNCI01027637.1 coordinate 451,020, forward strand.
AAGCTTGTAAACTATGTATTTTCCATCAATGATTATGCCATCCCCCAAAAATTATAATAAATAGAAATTGAAAAAAAAAACCAGAAATTGCAGGCATTGGCCACAAGGCAATAGATTAGATGAAAATGGATAACTGGCAACCGGAAAAAGACTTTCATAAATTTATTGTTAAATAAAAATAATAATATTCACCATTAACTACAAAAGACGTAAGATATGTGGATCTATCATGACTCAACATTGCTTTCAAAGATACAGGACAATCAATGGATAATGCTAGTTTAGCTGTATATTTATAATATATATATATCTATAATTTAGCTGAGAGAATCTTTTCCATTCACAAAAAATCAATCAAATAGATTGCTTTTGAAAAAACTTTGTATAATATAGAATAAAAATTTTGGGAAAGATATTTTAGCTTTATGGGAATGAGACCTCTAGAAAGTGATGCCATTGAATTTGAATTTGAATTTTTACATAGTGTTGCCCATTAGAGTCAAACCTGATGAAATATAATTTAGCATTATAGAATTATGACCTTCTTGCTATTAGCCAAAACAAAACAAATTAACTGTATGGCTTCAAGAACACCTATTCTAAGCAATGATGAAGTAGTTGAGAGGTGAAGTATACAAGCAAAACAATAAGATTACAAAGGTGTAAGAATAACTTGTGAATCAAATTGTGGCCTCAATGGATGAATGCATGGTTAAGTTCTCCCACAAGAGATTCAAGATATAATAAACTCACTGTATGAACCCTGGACAGACAGCCAGCTTATTACACCCACTCTACAAACTATAACAGTGCCTTCGGAGGATGGTCAAACTTGCAACTTATTGGCTGACGTACCAACAAATTGTCAGTTGAGCTACCACATCGTTGGCATTAAATAGTAACTTGAATTACAAAAAAAAAAAAAAAACCTCAGGTAATTAGATATAACGGAATGGCAAAAGTAAACTTCAAGATTTAATGTTATATGTATTTCATACATAAAAGAAGAATCAGATCCAATGGAATGAAACTCCTACATTCATGAAGCTAATGTCTTAAAGGTCTGTGATTCAGTTGAATACAGATAATTAAGAAATAGTTCACGTTTCAAAATTCAAAACACATGAAAATCAGTCTTCAGCAAATAGTGCCCTTGAAATTGACTTTGTTGAAAACGTCGATTGATAAAAGCTCTCTCAATCTTTGAAATAGATTAATCAATGCCAAAGCCGTGTATTCAATTAAAAGAGAATAACTGAACTAGCAATACCTCTTGTAAGCCTCCATTTGTGACCTCCATTGAAAGAAATGACCTTGTCTTTTCATCATTAATAAAAACCTCCCATTTTCCAAATTCAATCAAGTATCTGTTACACTAGACACACAATTGCAACTGGCATGCTTATCATGAGTACAAAACAAGAAACACGGTCCATTCCACTATAACAGGATAATTTGGAACAGTCTCTATAGATGCTTGTTATAGGAAAAAACCTTAGATATGCTATGAGAAATGAAAATTGCACTAACCTCTTTTGATTGTGTAGCTTATGGCGAAGCATTTCAACAATTGAGTCTATTTGGTGAACTCTAATTGCAACTGTCCGTGACAGGCTTATGTGAAATTGCTTATTAAGCAGTGGTGCTTCCACACAAACATGATTTCTAGAATTCAGATGACAAGAGGAAAGTGGTAGGTCTGTGTCAATAGCAAACAGCTCTGGCACAAGTACTCCTGCTTTGGCAATCATAGGTACCAGCATCTTTTTGATATTAGATAATAGTGTCACTGTGACAAGAATATGTGTTAGCTATAAATTACATGACCTTTTTTCAAATGGTTTACTATATGAAAATATCATTGCAACTTCTTGATTGGATATTCGACTAACTCATTTGTTAGATAACTGGGCATTCTATTTCATGCAGCTGAAAATGTTGCAATTCAGGGAATCTGTTTATGATTTTACTGAGATTGCATAAAGGCCACTTCAGTAATGATAAGTAGGTTGAGCCTATAATAAAAACATATGTTATAAAAAAGCTGGAAATTTGAAAAGAATTTAGCTACCAGCTGGTGATATTGACAGGAAAGAAAGGAAATAAATTGGGAAAGCTTATTTACAATTTATATGTGCAAAGAAAAACCAAAATCTGAATTAAAAAACATAAATGCATCCATATCAATGTATTAAACATAGTGTATCATTTTAATAATTTATTACATAACAAGAAAAATAAAAATCCTAGGTAATTCATTGGCTAAGGCATATTATTTTCATCCCACAAGTCACAGGTTCAATTCCAATAGGTTGCTGCTATGACATAGAAACATTATGCAAACAATAGTTGAAACTAAACTAGTCCAACAGATTCCTAAGGTCTGCAGCATTATTTAAAATATTTTAGTTTCAGTTACCGTTAAATTTGCACAGTAGATACAAACACATAACAAGCTTGCCTTTTGGGTCTGAATGTTAAAGTACAGTGCAGTGTTAACAGAATACAAACTGAAATAAGGCTTATTGCAGTCCTGCTAATTCAGAGGTGTTCATTGAAACCATATTTTCTCCAGCCAAAAAATGGAATGCCAAAATCCAACGATGCACTGGCAAAGAACAGACACCAAGCTTATATGGCTAATACACAGATCATCACAGACCTACCCTGCATTGTTTTGAAAAGGCCAGACTTGCATACCTGGAAAAGAGCTCCATTATATAAAATTAGATTTAACATTCTCAAGATAAATATATTAGACCCTAAGATGAATTATTGATGAACTATTTCTCTATGAAAAATAAAAGAGGCTACCAAATTCAGTAAGCTTTACAAAACTTCAATAATTTACAAGTTTTTCATTGTCTCTCTTGAAAATAAATAGAGCAAAAGGACATACTTGAATCACAATGTCCTGCATTTATTTATATTTTTCATCTGTTTTAAAACTTCAATACAGTAATCATACAACATTTAATTTATCTGCACGTTATTAATATGATAATGGTTGGCATTGTTGTATTGAAAATCATATTAATAGATATTCGTCTCATATATCTGGGCTAATCATTTTTCACCTTTTGTTCTGTTTTGTTTGGATCATTCAGAGATGTTTTCAGCAGGCTGCCTATTTGACATTATATATAGATATATATAACAGCAGGAAAATAGTTGAATGACAGTATTCATCTACTGATCTGTTTGAAAATTTAGGCATATTGAGTCATGAATAAGCATCAACTTTGTATATAACATTCAGAGAAGTACCTGGAATATATACATGTAATGCATAATTTCCTTCAGCATGTGGGAAGCTCCTTAGACGATTTCCAACATCTCTGCTTTTAGACCCTGCACATTTGCAAAGCAAAGGATTGAGCTTTTAATGTTCCCACAACCAACCACAAAGAAAAGTTAAAAGAACCAACATCTCACTAAAATATGCAATGCATATGAATATTTAAATAAATGCATATATGACTATTTTAAAACTACAATATTAAAACACCTATTCCATTAGTACATGCTATATCATCGCCGAAAAACAAAGCACTGTTGAATTCACATGCACGAACTCTCTTTGAGCAACATTACAAAACCAGACATCAACTCTAACAACAAAGACAAACATTGAAACTTTCCATAGAGATAGATAAAAAGTTAATTCTTTGCCGATGTTAACAATTTCAATAAACAATTGTGACTGTCGGAAAGGAAAGTCCTTTATCGGATTCGGATGCTGGGTTAACTGGTTCTCAAAGAGCAATCGCGGATTTTTTCAATCACTATGCGCATTTTATGCGGAGACAAGTAACTTATTGGGAGGAAGAGAAAAACACATCATGAAATTTTCAGATGCTTGCAGAAGAACCCCAAATCCAAAACTTCCAACCAGAAATATACTCAACCCCCAAAAAGAATGTCGCAGTTTGCCCTGGGTCAAGATAACCATCATCACAATCACAATCGCAATATTGGAAACTGAAAATTTTTATTAGATTCTTAACAGTATGGACCACATGGCAATGAAAATTGTTGAAATCCAAGTCAATGCTTATATTGGTTTTTCATTAACCTCTGATAATAGAGTGACTAACAATACAACTAAGACTTAAAGACCTTGCTGATATGGCCCAGAAACCTTTTGGTTCAGGTAATTAATGAAACTTAAATTTTTACTGAGACGCTTGGATCTATCCAGCGGCTTCAGAATTCCTTTTACTAAATCTTTTTCTTTTTCTTTTTAATTTATAAGTCAGTACTATTCGACTACAAGAGAAACTATGACCTAGGTTAGCATGTTCCTAGTTGTTGAATTTTATTACCCATTTTGCACCTCGATATGGCTCGTGATCAGAAAAGCAAAAGAATAATGAGGCAAACTCGAACCTTAGGTACTTGTCCATGTTCATGATTACATTATCGTGTTCACTGATCCTAAACCCACATGCAAGCTTTGGTGGCTATGATTCAATTTTTGATTTCTTCTCTTTCCGCGCCGTTCTTTCCCAGAGGACCAGACATGTTATATTCTTAAAGCAAATGTACCTGAGTCGTTATGAAAATTGAGAATCTCTGGAGGAGGAGGAGGCAGAGTAGCTAATTCCGGTTGAGAAGCAGTGTCTTGTGGCTTGTACGTATGTGCAGTGTCTACTTTTTTTGCCTTTGATGGGGAATGAATGAAATCGATCTTGGGCTTCTTTGCAACGACGGAGTGTTTTGTAGCATTGTGTTTGTTATCTTCTTCGCCATCGGAGGATGATGATGAAGATGAAGAAGAAGCATAAGATGCCCACAAAGCATCCATGTTGATAGACGACTCGGCTGCTTCTGCAACAGACGCTATTCACAGATCCTCCCGTCTACCACACGGGCTACGGGAAGATCTTCAGATGATGCTTGAGGCATTGTAGAATAAAGATTCGGCTACAAGGTTGTAACTAGCTACTCAGGAAGGAGATGAAGGTGTCGCACCTGAAAAAAAAAGTTTTATGTGGTACCTTGTTTTTATCCGGGTTTACTTATTGACAAATACCTTCAACATCATGGGGTGCATAGTTGTGTTCGTCCTTGCTAGCAAGGTACAATCATTTTGTTCATATTTTTTTTTTTTGCAATGTTCTTTCACTCCTAGGCATGCACACACAGGTATTCCAAATTGTTTTCTTAAGATGATGTTCTTCACCAAGGTTTACCTACTAACAAATGCATTGAACATTTTAGGGTTCATGCTCTTGATACCCTTTTCTATAGAGCTATAGATGATTTTGTTCATGTTGTTTTTAGCAATGCCCTTTCACTTAGCAAACTTGATCTAGGCACGCAAAGTTCTTTCAAATTATCAACTATCTCAAGAACCTTTTTTTTTTTTTTTGTGCTAGGGTGTGCTTTTCACTTGTTACTTCTATGAATTTCATATTTACGTGGAATGTTATAGGCCTATTATTTTCTTTCTTATTTCAAAGGGCAAATACAATATTATTTTTTTAAGAAAAAAGAATATTCAAATATTTATCATCTAACTATCATAGAGAAATCACAAATCTTTGTCTTGTCGAGATTATCAATTGATTCATCTTGCTGCAAAAGGTTCAAATAGAGATTATCAATTGATTCATCTTTTGCAGTATTAGTTTAGATTTATAAGTGATAGAGGTTCTAGAGCAGGTAACTTTTTTTAGCATAGTTATCTACAAGGGAGCTCTTTTTTTTTTTTTTTTTTAATTTTGGTTGTCATCTAGTTCATTGAATTCTTTCTTCATTTTGCTTGTATTGTTGATTATAATCAATCTTGGGTGAGAAGTGACTTTTCCAAAGGGTGCTTCTTTATTTTGTTATTGGCTTGATTGTAAGGATGAAAACCTACGTAGACATTCCCAAATCTATTGAGGATTTTCTTTCTTGTTATTTCTATTTGTTCTATTAGATCCTACATGTGTATTTCTAAATGTTTTGTTAGATGCTACATGTATATTTTGTTGACCTTTTGGTATGTCAAAACCTTAAAGAAAATGGAGAATATGGGATGTGTGTGTATGATGACAATTTTGCAGGATCATGAACAAGAACTTCAAATTGAGAAACAAGACATCAAGAATGAGATCCACGATGAGATGACAAAACAAAGACTAAGTGGACAAGATGAGGGCGTGGATGAAAACAAAATCTACAAGCCAAAGAAGATGTTCTAAGGACTGTCAAGAAGTCCAAGGATCATAAAAATGCTTCATATCTTAAAGTGCTTCTATAGAGTAGACATCTGACAAAAATAACAGATGTCTACAAGAAGACATCTCACAGTAGATGTCCACACCTCCAAGTAGACATCTCTCTTGCATTAAGGGCTCTCTCAGATAGATGTCTAAAGTTTGAAGTAGATGTCTATACCAACTGTTTAATAACCATTGCACAAATTCTAAGGAGTTTTCAAAAACTTCGAGACTATAAGACAAAGTGAAAATTTTGGAAATTGTGTAAGCATTGGTCATTGAAAGATTCATCATTGGCTATTCTAAGTAAAATTGTCTTTTACTGTTCATTCTATCATCATTTGCTTGTATTCATTGTATTAAGCTTCAAGTACAAGAATTTGTAAAGCAAGTTACATTATTTCCTTGTTCTTTTTCTTTCTTTCTTATAGGCCTATGGGATTGATGTGCTTCTTATGAGAAGACATCTTTGTTGAGCTTACTAGGATCCTACGAGATTGAGTGGTTTTGCAGCATCAAAACACTTCAGTGCGGAGCTTAATTTTGTAAAGGTTGTGGGATCCTCTAAATCACATTTTGAGCTTGTCGAGACCTTGCAAGGCTGAGTGGTTTCACAACAACAAAACACTCTAGAGTGGAGCTCAAAGGTTGTATAGGGTGTGGTATCCTTCAAACCACATTTTGAAGAAACAAAGTCTAGAGGTGTATACGATTTCTACCCTCCAAGTGTAGACGTACCCAAGTTGGGAAACCATGTAAAATTTGTTTGTATTTTTGATGGCTACAACATTTTAAATTAGGGAAGTTATTCAACTCCTCTTCTAAGTTCATAATTCACAAGTGGTATCAGAGCTTGGTAATCTCACGTAAATAATTCAACATGAGCATGGAAGGGACAACTAATATCATATCGTCAATAGCTATCTGATTTAATTGGAGAACTAGACTGATATGCTTCATCAAATTTATGTTGAAAAGCTACATTCAACTCCTCTAGTACATAAGTAAAGGTAAACATTATATTTCCTCTTATACATTCAGTTGGATATGCAATGGAAGAGGCCATATGGCCTCCAAAAGAGATTGTAATTGTAGATCACATGAAGAAAATTCAAGAAAAGAAATAAGGACCAGCAACATCGATAACAAATTGGACAAAAAAAAGAAGTCCAAAGGATGCAGCCAAAGCTGCTCATCATTTATGCCTTGCCTTGACAAATCAAGAATCCATTGAGGACCACAGATGTCATCATGAAGATGAAGCAAATGCAATATCCTTGGAAGAAAGGTATGAGATGCTTTATAATGAAGTTATTTCCTTTTAAAGTCTATGCTTTAAAATGAAAGAAATTTTACATGACAAGTAGACAAAGATTACAACTCTTAATTTAGAATGTTCATGTCTCAAGAAAGAAAACTCAAACCTAATGGCTAAGATTCAAAGGCTAATCAATGTTGTTGAGTAGACTAATAAGAAATTTTCAAAGGAAAAGCTCAAAGCAGACCAAGAGTAAGAGGATGTGCACATCAAGGCTTCTTCAAGTTGTTCAAAAAGGTATCCTTCTAGGTTTGGTAATACAACAATATTTAGGACCTTAAATTGCTTTTATTGTTAAAAATTTGGACATGTTCAATTTTTTTGTCATCTATGGATGAAACATTACACTTGGTCTTTTCAAAAACAACCTAGGCAAGATGCCTTGTAGGGAAAGAAAGTTTGGAAGCAAAAAGACAAGAAATTTGAATAAAATATGACAGCTTAATTTGCTCTCTCTATTGTTAAAACAAGCACATGGTATATTGATAGTGGCTATTCAAGACACATGACGGGAGATAAATTCCAATTCATATACTTTTTAGAATAAAACTATGGAATCATCACATTTGAAGATGACATGGAAGCTACTATAACAAGTATTGGTACTATAAGAGGAAAAAGTAAGGATCAACCTACAAAAAATAAAGTTTTCTTTGTTAAAGGGCTAAAGCATAATCATCTTAGTGTTAGTCAACTTTGTGATTCAAATTTTGATGTTACTTGTTCCAAAGAAACTTACAAAATAAAAGGTTTAACTTCTAGAAACATTGTTATAGAAGAAACTAGAAAGACAAATGTTTACAGCTCTTTCTTGGAGATAATCCTAACCTTAAATCCAAGTGCTTAATCAATAATACAGATGATACTCATATATGGCATATAAAATTAACCCACATAAACAAAGAAATTCTTCAAACCTTGTTTCCAAAGGAAATGGTTCAAGGACTGTTTAATCTCAAAGATTTCAATTTGAACACCTGTGAAGCATGCCAAAAAGGAAAGCAAACAAGGGTAAGGTTTGGTAAGAAAAATTGCATCTCTACCTCTCGTCCCTTAGATTTACTTCACATGGATTTGGTTGGTCCTTCTCAAATGCTTAGTTTGGGAAAGAAAATATATTTTCTAACTATTGTTGATGACTACTCTTGTTTTGCTTAGGTTGCCTTCTTATATCACAAGGATGAAGTACTCGATCATTTCCTAGGAATTTGTAATCAGATACAGAAAGAAAAAGGCTATGGTATTAAATTCATCAAGAGTGATAATGGAGGCAAATTCAAGAATGCTAAATTTGAACAATATTGTCAAATGAATGGCATTTTCATCAATTTTCTGTTGCAAATATTCCTCAACAAAATAGTGTAGCCAAAAGGACAAACAAGATCTTGAATAAAATGAGGAGAACTATATTAAATGAAAAAAATATTCCTTACCTTTTTGGGCTAAAGCGATTAATACTACATGTTACATCTCCAATAGAGTATTGGTAAGAAGATTCACTGTTAAAACTCCCTATGAATTATGGATTGGTAGAAAACCTTTGGTTGGTTAGTTTTATGTTTTTGGTTTTAAATGTTATATTCTTAATGATAAATATGCCTTTAGAAAATTTGATCCTAAAACTAATGAAGGAATTTTCTTAGGATATTCTTCCATTAGTAAAACATATAGAGGTTTCAACAAGAGAACTAATCTTATGAAAGAAACTATAAATGTTAAAATTAATGGTAGTAAAATTACTTCTCCACAACCTAATGATGAAGTAATTCCTATTCAAAAGTTATCTAACACCTCTTAAGTTCGAATTGATAAAAATTTAGAAATAGATAGTGAACATGAGGAGACATCTCCACTTCAATCCAAAATGCCTAGACTTAGTAGATCACACTCTCTTAATGATGTCATTAGACAAGTACAAGATGAGATCTATATTAGGAGCCAAACTAAGGAAAAATGTACCTATGTTGCATATTGAAATACCACCAAATTTTGACCACTAGGCCTTGACTACAAATTTGCCTATGTCAACACAAGGCAAATTTATTCTAAGTGTTGGGCCTATGCTCCCCATTGTTGGGACTACGCTCCAGAGCATAGTTAGTGTAGTTGACACAAGCAATTCAAAATTGCAAGATTTTTCTAAGTGTTGACAACAATTGCAAATTTGTCTAAGTGTGGGGACTATGCTGTCACTGTCAAGATTACGCTTCAAAGTGTAGTTAGCATAGTCAACACACTAGTAGCCAATTTTGCAAATTTGCCTAAGTGTCAAGCCAGAAGTTGTCAAGCATTGTGAGCATGGAAGAAATGGTTTGGCAAATCTTCTAACCACTGGACTATGCTTCCTACTACACTCTAGAGTGTAGTTAGTGTAGTCAGCATTGGAGCTCAATTTTTGCAAAATTTCTCTAACTATTAAGACTATGCTCTAAAGTGTAGTCAACATAGTCATGTAGAACTGCCTCCAGAAGCTTCTAGAACTTAGCACTAACCTTCATCTCGGCTCCGAAACACCTTTGGCAAGAAAGATTAGCAAGTTTTATCTCCTTTTGCACCCCCCCATTTTTCCAAATTATACCTATGCTTGACACCACTCAAGAGGGTGGACAACATAGTCCTAGAGCGTAGTCTTCAAATCTACATTGTTTAGCATTGTTCTCAAGTACATGGTAGTCTCTTTAGCATTGGCACATGTAGTTTGGATGGCATAGTCACATTTTGGTAATCTCACGGGGTCCATTGAAGCACACTAGCAGAACACCATTTGCTTCAGTGGGAGCATAGTTGTAGCATAGTCCCAACTATCCCTCTACCATGTGATGCTTGATCCAGAATTCAAGGCAATCCTAACCCTATAAATACCCCAACGCTCTACGTTTTAAGGGTTAACAACTTTGAATATTAGTATCCCTGGCAATCTTTGCATTTGAGCGCACTTGGCATTTTGGCAGACACCAGACTAGCACTTAGCACCATCACACACCACTCGAGACATCGTAGATCATTGTAGCCCATGGGACACCATGGCAGCCACTCTAGCAAGTCTAGACTTCACAAAAGACGTTATTCTTTATAGCCCAAACATCCTAAGACTATGACTATGCTACCTACTACGCCTATTTGCACACCACATACCTCCTCACCTTTTCTTGTCGTTAACTATGCTCCCCCTATTTGGGGTGATGTTGCTTTCTCTCTCATTCACTTCCTATGTAATTTTTAGTATTTTCTCTCACATTCTAGCATTTACTTGCATTTTTGCTATTTTTCTACTCATATTTTCTCATTTTCACCCTTGTTTCACACCAAAAACCTAACTATGCTTACCCTAGTTGACATTGTGGATGCTACAAATAGTGTGCAAACATCCTAGCATTCATTTTGGTGTAGCACTTAGTAAGTCCCAGTTCAATGACAAGACCATTCTGGGCACCCTACCTCCATTCCCAACAGGCCCTCACATGGAAGCGAGGTCAAAGCTATGAGCCCCTGAACCTCTCAGTGTACTATTCCAACCATCGATGTTTTTGATCACTATAGTTTTCTAGCGCTAAAAGGAGGGCTAGTGCCATTTCCTTCTATAGTTTTCCTTGGTTGTTGCCTTGTGTGCTCTCTCCACCACCATTGCTAGCTCTAGGCTAGCATAGACCTCACACCCTTGTGGACCTTCCATGGAAATAGCTGGATCTTAGACCAATGCAGGAGTTATCTACAAACTGTTGGTGTAGACTAGACCCTACTGTTGATTCCCCTAGAACCATGCTTGACAACACCAGAACATATATCCAACACTTAGCTAAATTATAGGTGCTCAAGAGAATGTAGTTGACCCTCAATGTAGGGGGTGTAGTCCTAGAGTTAGCCATTTTTAAGCAGTTTCCACTTAGTCATTTTTTCTACATGTTCCAAACTCAGCTATTTTTTCAATAGCTTTACAATTAGCCATTTTTTTCCATTTTCATACTTAGCCATTTTTTTCCATTTTCATACTTAGCCATTTTTTTTGAGCCAACAACTTTTGCATTTTATTTTTGCATCATGAACCCTAAGCAACCTTTAACCTCCACTTCAAGCATGATTGTTGTCTAGCCCATTCAGCAAGAAATCCAAATTGGCCATCCTACCAGTCCCACCATGGTAGAATAGAGACAATCCCTTAGGTTGTGCAACCTACCTCCTGAGTACATGATGCTGAACGGTGAGCATTATAACTTTGTTTATGCAAATCTCCAAGTGGGTTTATTTGTAGATAGCCAGAATAGGAAGGAATACTTCCCCTCCATTGTGGACTTCATTCCACTCATATAGCCCTGCTAGTGGATGCTCGATAACATCATTTGAAACATTAGCTATGAGGAAGGGAGAAACTACAAGGAGCCCCTGTAGGAAGAGTAGATGAGTTTGAAGCTCGTTCTAAGCACGATTACTCTTTTCACCCCTCGTTCCAGCAAACAACTTCCACTTTCATTCCTCCATAGTCTTGCCCATCTATCCTTTTGGAGATATTCATAAGCATGGTGTCACCTCCTAGGTCGACACCTGCCCTTTGTCATACAATCGTAGCTTGTTCAGTCTTTTACACCAGTAACCATTACACTTGCATAATCCTATGTGCACACCATGCATATTCCCCTACTACATATGACTCAGGCATCCTACATCCCACCTATCGTGTTAGCATCCTTTGCAATGGTCCAATCCACAAACATGTGGTGGGGCCTAGATGCTGTGCTCATGGTGTAGCCCACACAATAAACATCACGTGTGCTTGCACAACTTGGAGCCAGGTCATGGGCCACCCAAGCAGCACAGCAGGTAGCACAACTGATGCAGTTGACTGCAACCTCCCCAAGTTTGGATCAAGCCTTCTAGCTCATTTAGACTTTAACCAAAGAGGTCAAGCAGCTCAAGGTCACCTCCTCTAAAATCATACATGTGATGGACTTCTACCAAGATGATCCAATCAGTCTTGTAGTTCCACCACTAACATTGCCTACTAGGGTTCCACTCCCCCAATTCACCAAATACAATGGTGAAGGGGACCCTAATGCTCATCTAGTGACCTTTTGATCTAAATGCCTCCTACTACAAGCATGGCCAGGTGTCATTATCCATGTGTTCATTATGTCCTTGATCGACAAAGCACTAGATTGGTACCGTGTGCTCCCCAAGACCTCCATTTCTTCTTTGGAGAAATTGCTCAACCAATTCATCACGAGCTTCAAGTATAACTTGAAGCCCAAGGTGACCTTGGATCAGTTGATGCAAATTAGGTAAGGCCATTTAGAGCCTATGCAAAATTTCATCCAACGTTGGAGTGCATTGCTTAACGAAATCCATGAGTGCATCATAGAAATGTACTTGCTGGCTATTTTTAAAGGTGTAGTGAACGACTTCATTAAGTCAAAGTTGTATTACCTTGCTCTACAATTCTTGAGCCAAGCCTTTGCTCAAACCAAGAGCATTTAGGATGTGGTGGAGGCTAGTAAGGACCCAGCCTATGTGGCCTATAAAAAATTGCATGCTAAGAAAGACAAGGATAAGAGCAAACAGAAAACCACAACTATAGCAATAGTGGCCAACAAGGCTAAGCCAAACAACACCAAGCCAACAGCTAGGCCACTTAAGGGCTTGGCCAACAACAACAAGGCTTCTAGCTCTAGGACTATAGCAAGAAACTAGCTTACATCGTCAGTGGCCATGGGGCAAGCTGCCCCAAGGCCAAACTTTGAACGTAAGGATTACTCAAAGTACACACCATTGCCCATCAAGCTATCAGAACTCTTGGACCAACTGCTTAAGGCTGGAAGAATCCAATACAAGAAAATGTTCAAGGATGCTCGCAAGCATCATGATAGATATTACAAGCTCCTCAAGAATCCCTTAGCTGCACTACCAAACAAAGCTTTGATCCCTAAGCATTTTAGGTTGGACTGATTTTGCCGTTATCACCAATTTCCTAGCCATAATATTGACTATTACATGGCTTTGTAGGATGATGTACAATGCATGATTGATAGGGGTGAGTTGGTCATTGATGCAGCCAACCTAATTCATCCTCTCAATGCAACTAATGTAGGGTACACCATCATTGCTATCAGTGTTGAGCTGGTGTAGGAGCCATTCATGGTTCGTGTGCCCTTTGTTGATGTTGGGGCCCCCTCACCCTCCACTAGTTCGAGGATCTCTTTTGTTGTTAGAGCACTACCTTGGACATCCATAACATCCTTTGCAGTTAGGGTCTCGCAGCATGTTGCAGCAACAATAGCGCAATCACCCTTTATCATAAAAGTGCTACAACATGTAGACTCCCCACTTGCCAGGAGTCCAGTGGTGAGAAATGCATCAGTTCTTGCTCACCTGAGGCCCCATCTTGCAAGTGATAGCAACAGGCAATTGAGGAGGTGACAACCCAAGAGGCCTAAAGAGCACCTCGCTAACAAAATGGTTAGGCAACAACTGGAGCAAAGGGCACTAGGCCCATCGAAGCCCATCCCCTTGTCCTCTATCCCCATGGCCAAATCAACCGAGAAGGCCACCATAAGCAACCAACAACAGAGCACTAAGGCTTCAAAACAAGCAAGGAAAGCAAAGCCCAAATCTCGTTCATGAGAGATTTGTCTCTTGGGCCACATGGAGGAGATGAAGATCAACAACAAGGTAGCAAACAGTGGCAAGGATTTTCTTAACACATTGGCCTAGGTCAAGTAGGCTTTAAAACAAAAAAACACAACACTAAGCCTATACAACTTGATCATGACTTCCTCCATCCACTGCAAAGTGTTGGTTTGCATGTTGACCTCCATTCCTATTACAGAGGGCATCCCAGAAAATGAACAATCCATCCTCGCTGTGATGTTGCCTTTTGCACTACAGGAATTGAGCTCAATAGCCCTAGAATTCTGTGATGAGATGATCAAGGTTGACCTTGAGAAGGGTCAGGTCACTACTGCACCAATGTTTATCACAATCCACATAGGGCAATGTAGAATCCATAGGGTGCATGTCGACAATGGGGAAACAACTAATGTCATCCTGTACATAGTCATTGACAAGCTAGGTATTGCCAATCAAATCAAATCCATAAAGATAATGTACCTAAAATATTTCAATGGGTCACATGTTGTTGTAAGGGGAATCATCACAATAGCCTTCATGGCATGGGAGCAATTCCCCACGATTGCTGAATTCATCATGATCAAGGGGATGTCAGGTTTCAATTTGATCTTGGGTAGGCCTTGGCTAGCCTAGTTGTAGGTCGTCTCTTCTCTAATTCACCAATAAATCCACCTTTCGTATGAAGTTGGTGAGGCTATCATCTATGATGATACTGTAGCCCCTCTAATCATTAGCAACATTAACACAGAACAAGGGTCAAATGTGGAGTTCCCTGATGATGCACCTCCCATGAAGGATGAGGGTGAAACATGTAAGGCAGACCAACTTGAGGAACCAAAAGGAGTCAATGACCTCCCAAAGGATGCTTTGTGGGTAGAATTTCCCTTCTACATAGTTGATGAAGGTAAAGGCAAGTACTGCATAGTACCGTCCAGGTCCTACCCGTCCCCTAACCCACACCAGGTTAGGAAGCAACTGCGCGACTAAGGCATCCCCTTAGTCTAATGCACACTAGGTGCGTGGTTGCCCCAAACTTTTGCATATCTTATTTGCTTGCTTTTTGTTTATGCATGTACATTTTGCTTAGTTGTTTACATTTTTTGCATTGTTGGCTTTGTTATGCATTTATTTCTTTTATTCGTGCATTTTCACTTGGTTTACGTCTTTGCTTGTTACTTTTTAGTAGTTATTAGCTTAAGCATGAAAAACATAAAAATCATAAAATTTAAAACTACAAAAATACATGGCCTGCCATGGCCTTAAACTAACATCGCATGGCCTAAAAGGCCTTAAACTATTGCACAGCCTTCCACAACCTAAAATTGGCAACCTCCCTTACATCACATGGCCCTAAAAGGCCTTAAATTAGCGCATGGCCTACCATGGCCCTAAACTAGCATCGCATGGCCCACCATGGCCTAAAAATGGCAACACTTTTCCTTTCAATGCATGGCCTGAAATGGCCTTAGACTACCATTAGGGCCTAGAATGGCCTAAAACTAACAGCACACACTATTTACATGCACAGCCTGAAATGACCTTAAATTAGCAACCACATGGCCCAAAGTGATCCAAGACTAACATTGGCATGTCTATCATGGCCCTAAACTAGCATGGGGCTCACAATGGCCTAGTTGCATGAATTCATCCCATTATTAGCATCAAATGCATAGTAAATAAACACAAAAGTCTACACATCATATACTACATATAGCAAAATGTTTGTTTCATCTCATATAAATAATAGTACATAGCATGATCATCCATACCATACAACAAAAATATACAAAAAAATGCAAAAATGCCCAATAGCAAGGCTACATTAGGATATGCTCAACCAGTGGTACTAGGTGGGGGTGGAGACCTTTCTTCCTCAGCTGCATTGTTAAGGCCTACAGCATTGCCTAGTGCCTATTAACAATACAATAGCAATGAAACAACAAACTTATAAGCAAATGTACAATATGCACACTAACATGAAAAACATAAAAGTAACATAAAAAACTAACCTAAGAGGGTCCCACATCGATCATGTCTGATGGAAAACTATCAAGGCCTTCCTGCAAACATTTGAGGATCTCAGCCTCTGATAGCCACGTTCGGTCCTCCTGGCCAAAGTTAACTCTCGCAAGGGTCTTGCCTTTGTCCATGATGGATCATGTGGGTGGCTCCATGGAAAATGTAGTAGAAAAAGCCTCTCCTAAGGGTGTAGCAATCTACCTCTATGCGAAACTAGTAACCACTGTATGATGAGCAAATATCTTGAAGGTGTGTCTTCCGCCAGTGCCTCAAGAAATATCTCGTGGTGATGCTGTTTGATGAACTCTTCTTTGAGCTACTAAAGATATGTGTCTCACTCATGTTTACAGTGGTGTTTGTGGTTCTTTTACATCTGCCCCCACCTATATACCTTAGCACTAAAATTCTTCTAGTCCTAGTTCTTTTTGGGAAGCAGATTTGTTTGTAGCCACTACTTAATGATCTCTCTTATAACCTCATTTTTGCCACGGATGGTTGACTAGTACCTTGCATAATCAATTTCTATGGTCCACTAGGTACTATCTCCCCATGACCGAGCCGTTAAAAAGTCATATCAGGAAAAAGTGTCCTTGATCTTTATGTCTTGGCTCATCACTCTTTCCTAAAGCTTGTGCATGCATTTCCACAGGTGCTTGTTCAAGCACCTGTAGATCCATAATGCTTTCATGCAAGAAAGCGCACACTTGTTGACTACCTCATACACATGATGAGGCACCTACTCCACTTCAAGAGAGAACTTGAGGATGACATCTACTTTAGCCACCCTGCTTGGATCCCAACGAAGCTTAAAACTTGGTGGTATGCAAACAAAAAAGTCAACCTTAGCCACAGACTAAGTATTAAAATGGTAAGGCAACAAATGCAAAGCAACATCATATGCATACCAAGCTCAAGATCTATTTGTTGTAGGTGGCCAACCATGCCCTCTACGATGCCTTCCATGAAGGCAAGCACGTCTAACATTTCTACCATAGCTTCATGTGGTAGGTGGACATGGATGGTGGACCACTAGTAGGATCATCTAGGGTTGTGATATCACAATGCAATAAACAACAACTGAATAGCCAAAGATGTGAAAGCAAAAGAGCAACAACAGATGGCAATCTTAGGCACTTACCTAACAAGCCCTCAAGTGTGAGTGCTGGGGGTCTTCCAACTGCACACTATGAAAGAGGCTAGCAAAATCACCCCATTGAGGTGGAATAACTCCTCCACCTCTAACTTATGGAAGGTTGTTGTAGCCTCGTGCAACTCAACCCTATGTGCTTTCCCCTCAACTTGAGGAGGGGCTACTTCTGCTACTACTGCTACCGCTGGTTTAACAGCCCTATAAAATGAATACAAAATGAATGCATTTGGAAATATGCATATACTAACCTATAACATTTGTGTGCAAGCTGAGGATCTTAAGGCAAATCTTCTTGATGCCTACCTATCCAACCTTAAGAGCAACCTCCTTTACGAGGCATGGCCTCTTAATCTTTACTTTGGATGGGCCCACCATTTCTGCAATATAGTAGTTCGCCTTGTTCACATCCCCAATAACAACTAGAGGAAACACTTTCCCACATTGTCATGTGAATAATATAACTACCCCAAGAGACCTTTGGTCATCACTGAGTACAACTCATCAATCCCTTCTAGAGGGTCCTATGCACAAGTGGTCATGAACATGTGCTTTACCCAAGGCTTTGACAACTGCTCACAGTTCTGCACCATACATCACCCACTATCTTGAACCACTAGGAGCTATGTGAACCTTTGCAGATACCCTTCAAAGAATAAGAATTATATGTGTGACCTCACTTGGAGGTTGAAGCGTAGCTGGTGATCTTTGCATGTAGGTCGATGGTGATGTAGGAGGCCTAGTTGATCCTCATGCCCTCTTGTAGTACCTCCTTCATAACCTATGCTTGCTCAACTCCAAGGATTTTTCCTTGGGAGAGCAAATTTAGAAAGGCATGGGTACGAAAGAGAGGGTATAGCTCCTAGACCTTTAACACATGCAGATCTTTAATCAGGATGCCTTTGTGAGATTGAGTGGACCCTAACCATCCCTCAATCTCTCCTTGGTGATCCACCTCTCTATTGGCCTTGTCAATTACTAATGAGCCATCAGTGGAAAGGCCAAAGAGGTTAGTGAAAAAGGCCTTGTTCAAGTCTAGAACTACCCTCACATCGTGCATGTAGGTGATGAAGTGGCAGACATCACTACTAAATAATTCTATGATAGTAACCATTTCAACCACCGGAATGCTTGGTTTAAGGTTCAAGAAAAGATCCATCAACCCAACACATGTGAGCTAACTAGTTAGTGCCTCTAAGGCATGGTGGCACAACCAATGCTGTGTTCCCTCCAGATCACCATATTTCATGATGAGGGTGGCCTCAATGCAACCTATGGCAACCATTGTCACCTCTCCTAAGGTAGCTATAGCTACAGCAAAGGCAAAAATAATGTTAAAATCATGCAAGGGCAAATCAAAAAGCTTACATGAGCAAGCACAAGAGCCAAAATAGTAGATATTTATGTAGAAAAAATGGTGTGCAAGACAAAAGTGGTGGTGCAAGAAGCTCTTCCAGGTTGAGCTCACCACTAGCCCACTCCTCATCTAGCCAATCATGGATCTTGCACTATTCAAACACCCTTGAGTACCAAGAAGGATAATCCCTTAGATCAGTTTCCAACTACTCAAGGATAGCCTCTCAAATGTTCAAACTAGAAGAGAACACCTCTAGGGTGGTACGAGTTAAAGCAAGAGCATCTGACTCATCATGGAGACCTACTTATCAACTTTGAAGTTGGTAGTAGGCATGAGTAGTTAGTGACTTAGCATGAGTTAGTAACAAAGAACATAACACTGAAACCATAAGAGCACTTACCCTTCAATGTAGTATACTATTCCAGATGGGTTCTGGAATAGAGTGTGCATGCACAAAGCAACAAAGAGGGTGTTGCTCTTATTGTAGCAGGAGAACTTTAGCATCTGCCAAATCCTGGATAAGGGTCAAGCACCCTTGAGGCCTCTACCTAAAACACCTACTCCATCATCACTAGTGAAATACTACCAAATTTTGGCTTTCGGGTCTTAACTAAAAATTTGGCTAAGTGTCAAATCTTGGCAAATTTTTCTGTGTGTTGAGACTACACTCCCACTACTAGGCCTATGTTCCAGAGCATAGTTAGCATAGTTGACATAGATAGCCTAGATTTGCAAACGTTTCTAAGTGTCAACAACAGCTACGAATTTTTTCTAAGTGTCTTGACTAGGCTCACCTTGTCAGGACTACACTCTAAAGCGTAGTTAGTGTAGTCAACCTTGAATGGCTAGTTTTGCAAAGTTTCCTAAGTGTCAAGCTAGAGGCTGTTGTGCATGGTTGGCATGGATGAAATAGTTTGGTAGATTTTCTAACTTCTAGCACTACGCTCCCTACTATGCTCTAGAGCATAGTTAGCACTGAGGACTTCAACTTTGCAAGATTTCTCTAAGTGTTTGGGCTATGCTCTTCCTACTAGGACTATGCTCTAGAATGTAGCTAGCGTAGTCTACACTGAACCTCGCTTTTGCAGAATTTTCCTAACTCCTTAGGCTATGCTCTAGAGTGTAGTTAGCATAACCATGCAGAACTACATTCAAAAGCCTCTAGAACTCATCACTAGCCTACATTTCAGCTTCAACATTTCTTCGACAAGCAAGATCAAAAATTTGCACTTCATTTGCATCAACATTTGCCCCTAAATTGTACTTACACTCAACACCACTTGAGAGAGTGGGCAGCGTAGTCCTGAAGCATAGTCTCCAAAACTACATCATTTTGCCTTCTTTTTAGGTACCTTGTAGTCTGTTTGGCACTCGCACATGCAGTCTCGACAATGTAGTCATAGTCTAGCAATCTCACAGGGTCTGTTAGTGCACACCAGCAAAGCACCATTGTGCTTCACTGGGAGTGTAGTTAGGGCTAGTGTAGTCCTAGCTATTCCTCTACCACATGGTACCCAATCCATGATTCACACTAACCTTAGGACTATAAATATCCTAGTGCTTCATATTTTAGATGTTGGCATTTTAAAGTAGTTAGTTGTCAAATCTGAAATGAGGTAGGAATTTTGGCATTTTGAAGTGATCGCTTGGCATAAAGCACACTTAACATTTTGGGCAGATACTATTGGACACCACCATGACATCATTGTACGCCACCCAGCATACCATGTACCATTGCAACTTGTAGAGCATTACAGCAGCCAACCCAGCAAGCTCAAACTTCATGGTGATGTTAATTCTTCGCAGCCAGACACCCTAGGATTGTGACTATGCTACTTACTACACCTATTTGTACATTGTGTACCTCTTAAAATTTTCTTTGCAATTGACTATTGTCCCCTTGTTTAGGGTGGTTCCATTTTCTCTCTTGCTCACATTCTATGCATTTTTTGCATTTTCTTCAGCAGTTTAGCATTCTATCCATATTCTTCATCGTTTAAGCACATACTCGTGCATTTGCACCCATGTTTCATGTTTGAAACCTCTACTAGATTCACACCCAGGAACACTATAGACATCACAAAACACTGCATCCCCCTTTAACATTTGTTTCATTGTAACACCTGTAAATCCCAACTTGATTGACAAGACCATTCTAGGTACCTTGCCTCTATTCGTAGCAGGTCCTCATGTAGAAGCAAGGTTGAGGCTATGTAACCACAGATCTTTTGGAGTACTATTCCAACCTTTGATGTTTTCGGTCGCTACAGTTTTCCTTCTTCAACCATTTCCAACCTCTGATGCTAGAAGGAGGGCCTTCACCATTTCCTTCTTCAACCATCCTTTGGTTGTTACCTTGGATGCTCTCTGCACCCTATGCAAATTGGTCAACATCATCAGTTTCCCTGGAATCCTACTTGACAACACCAGTATTTACACTTAGCTAAATTCTAGGTCTTCAATAGAGCATAGCTGGCTCCAGCATAGCGAGCATAGCTAGCTCTAAGTGTAGTCCCAAATTTAGTCAATTTTTTTAATGCATTTACACTTAGTCATTTTTCTCTACATTTCAGTAGCCATTTTTTTTTGAATTTTTTATACTTGGCCATTTTCCTACATTTTTACACTTAGCTGTTTTCTCAATAGTTGCATACTTAGCCATTTTTCTACATTTTAGCACTTAGTCATTTTTCTTCCTATTTTGCATAAGCATCCCATTACTTTTCCCTTTGCATCATGAATCCCAAATAGCCTTCGACCTTTGCTTCAAGCATGGTTGTTATTTGGCCCATTCAGTGGAAAATCCAAATTAACCTTCTTGGGGCTGGGGGCCCTGTCCTGGCATAGAGGTAATCTTTTCAATAGCATAACTTACCTTTTGAGGTCATGGTGCTCAATGATGAGTAATATAACTTTGTTTGTGTGAAACTCTAGGTGGGTTTTCCCTTAGAATACCAAGAAATGGAAGCCAAACATAGTTACAAGTGCATGCATCATAATGGGAGGGAATGGTTCTCTTTCGATTTTGACTTTATCTCGCTCACAGAAGACTACTAATGGATGCTAGAAAACCTCATATACAACATTTTCTGTGAGGTAGGGATGGATTGTGAGGAGTTCCTCTAGGAGAAGCCAAACGAGTTCAAGGCTCAATCTAAGCATGAAAACCTATTCCATGCCTCATTTCAATAGATAGCCTTTGCCTTTGTTCCATTGTAGTCTCCTAGCCTGACATTGTTACCCAAGTTAATGCCTATGGTGGAAACTCACTAGATATAGTAGATTCACCAAGATGTTGTTATACCTTTTAGCCTTCCCTTTAGTGTGCCCTTCACCATCCCTTTGTAGTCTCTGCAACCTTCATAGCCTATTTAGTCTATTCAGCCCATTCAGCCTATTGAGGCTATCCAACCTTCTGTAGTAGCAATCATTGCACCTTCATAACCCTACATGCACATCATACACGTTCCTCCCTCATTGTACATGACTCAGGCGTCATTCATCCCACCCGTTGGGTTAGCATCCTTTACGATGACCCAACCTAAAAACTCATGGTGGGGCCCAAGTGTCGTGTCCATGGCATAGCCCATGCAATAAGTATTGTGTGTGGTAACATAACTCAAAGTTGGATCATGGGCCATCCAATAATCATAACGGGCAGCACAATCCACGCAACCTACTACAACTACACCTAGCCTTGATCAAGCATTCCAGGTAATCCAAAACCTCATTGATGAGGTTATGTGGGTTAAAGCCACCTCCTCTGAAACTATCCATGTGATGGACTTCTACCAAGAAGATCCAATTAGTCCTTTAGTTCCACCATTGGTACTACCTACTAGGGTCCTGCTCTCACAATTCATCAAATACAATGGTGAAGGGGACCCTAACGCCCATCTAGTAACCTTTCGGTCAAAATGCCTCCTACTACAGGCATGGCCAAATACCATCATTCATGTGTTTGCCATGTCTCTGTCTAGCAAAGTACTATATTGGTACTGTGTGCTCCCCAAGTCCTTCATCACTTCTTTGGAGGAATTGCTTACCCAATTCATCACACACTTCAAATACAACTTGAAGCCTGAGGCAACCCTGGACCAACTAATGCAAGTCAAGTAGGGCCACCTAGAGCCCATGTAAAAATTCATTCAATGATGGAGTGCATCACTCAATGAGATCTACAAGCTTATCATGGAGACACACTTACTAGCCATCTTCAAAGACATAGTAAATGACTTCATTAGGTTGAAACTGTACTACCTTGCCCCGTAGTCCCTAAGTCAAGCATTTACTCAAGCCAAGAGCATTTAGGATGTGGTGGAGGCTAGCAAGGATTTGGCCTACATGGCCTACAAAAAATTGCATGCAAAGAAGGAGAAAGACAAGGACAAAGGCAAACAAGCAACCACAACTATCGCAATGGTGGCCAACAAGGCTAAGCTGGCCAATGCCAAACTAGTGACCAAGCCACCCAAGGCCTTGGCCAACAACAATGGCATAGCTCATCCTTAGGTCATGATGTTAAACTAGAACAATAGCACCATCTACTATGATGTTAAATTGGCATATAATAGTCTACTAGGACTATAAACTAGCACATCACAATTTGCTAGGACCTTAAACTAGATTCGTGGTCTATTATGATCCTAAACTAGAATAGCATGTGGTCTATCAGGACTTTAAACTAGGTTTATAATTCAACACACATAGTTCTATAGATAAGCAAGCATGAATACTTCTAACTCTTTGATACCTGCCCACACCTCGTGGGCGGGGTAGGGCATTGTAGTTCTAGAATAGAGCTCAAATCGTCAAGAGAGGCCTCTAGAACATTTGCAGTGTTGTCATCCCTAAGCATTTTGCAAATCCTCTAGAAATTCCCTTGGGCATTTTGGTAAACTTCCAGAGCTCCTACCATGGTTGCCAGTAATACTAGCCCCATGCCACACTAACAGCATTACAAGCCTTAGGTATTTCATTATTGCTTGGGGCTCTCATGGTTAGCACAACTTTTTGAAGTAGTGGCAGCATTAGGGCCCCCATCATCCCACCTACTCTGTTGAGCTCTTGCCATTGCTCAAGTATTTTCCTCTAATGTGGCTATTGGAGCTTTTGTAGCCTTCTCGCTCTAGCACCTACACTAATTTTCCTGCACTGGTGTTGCAAGCTCTTGTAACTAGCCCAATACTCATGGCACTTGCAACATCCTCATAGCCAATAGTTTGCTCTCATCTCATGTTGTGTGCTTGCTTTCTTGTTCTCTTTGAGTTTTGTTTACAGAACAAAGCCCCAGAGGTGGTTGTGTAGAGATGCATCTCATCATAGTGACAAGTCATCACATTACTCTGATATGCATGATTAGACTAGCCAAGCCACTCAAGAGTGCATGTCCTTAGCTATAACCTACTTGCATCTACCCTTTTACCTTGCATTTTCCTGCCTTCCCCTGTATTACCAAGCTTCCAACCCTTCTGATGCACATGGCACCCTCTTTATGTCAACTACAGAAACCATAATGGACATAATGCAACTCATCCTATGGGGAGCCTCTATGGGATGGTCAAAGCCCAAATAGATGTAATGAAACTCATCCTGGGAGGAAACACCTATCCTACAAATGCAACATGGTTGCACTAAAGCAAAGCCCATTAGGTGGCATGCAATCCACCTGATGAAAAGCATCCTACAACTAGCATCTTGCAATGTGTAGAACCTAAAGTAGGTTTTCTTTGTAGCAAAAAAGAAAAAAAAAAGAACAAAACAAGAGCAAAGAAAATGGGACAAAAACATGTCCCTAAGTAAAATTAGTAGAGCTGCAATTCTGCAATCGGTCTAACCCTAAATTCGCATCAACCTTCTCATAAGCACTTCAACGAGTGATCACAATTTTAGGGGCAAGACATTTTGTTACCATGGGCATTGACTCTCTCACAAGCATTTCAACAAGAGGCCATCATTTTGGCAACAAGTCTTCCCTGGTGCCACATCTTACAATTTCACACCATTTGCATTACATTCTCTTATTAGCTCTTAGCACATTCCCTACATCCTTTATCTCCAGCATACCATTCATTATTTGTGTTCCCTCTGGTGACGTTGGGGCCCCCTCACCCTCCACTAGTTCAAGGATGTCTTTTATTGTTAGAGCACTACATTGGACATCCATAACACCCTTTGTGATTAGGGTCCTGTAGCATGTTGCAGAAACAATAGACTAGTCACCCTTTTATCATAAAAGTGCTACAACATGTAGGCTCCCCACCTACTAGGAGTCTAATGGTGAGAAATGCATCAGTTCTTGCTCACCTGAGGCCCCATCTTGCAAGTGATACCAATAGGTAATCAAGGAGGTGGCAACCCAAGAGGCCTAAAAAGAACCTCACCAATAAAATGGTTAGGAAAAAACTGGAGCAAAAGGCATTAGAACCATCAAATCCCATCCTCTTGTCCTTTGTCCCCATGGCCAAATCAATCAAGAAGGCCATCACAAGTAACCAACAACAGAGCACTAAGGATCCAAAATAAGCAAGGCAAGTGAAGCCCAAATCTTCTTCATGAGAGATTCGTCTCTTGTGTTGCATGGAGGAGATGAGGGCTAACAACAAGGTAGTAGATAGTGGCAAGGATTTTCTTGACACATTGGCCCAGGTCAAGCAGGCTTTAAAACAAAAAAACATAACACTAAGCCTATATGACTTGATCATGACTTCCTCCATCCACTATGAAGCGTTGGTTTGCATGTTGGCCTCCATTCCTATTACAGAGGGCATCCCAGCAAATGAAAAATCCATCCACGTTGTGATGTTATCTTTTGCACTACAGGAATCAAGCTCAACAGCCCTAGCATCCTGTGATGAGACAATCAAGGTTGACCTTGAGAAGGGTCAGGTCATTACTGCACCAATGTTTATCATAATCTGCATAGGGTAATGCAAAATCCATAGGGTGCATGTCGACGATGGGGCAACATCTAATGTCATCTCGTACATAGTCATTAACAAGCTAGGTCTTGCTGACCAAATCAAATCCATAAAGATAATGTGCCTAAAATCTT
The DNA here is from genome assembly GCA_015680685.1 of Gnetum montanum. Taxonomy (NCBI): domain Eukaryota; kingdom Viridiplantae; phylum Streptophyta; class Gnetopsida; order Gnetales; family Gnetaceae; genus Gnetum; species Gnetum montanum. The sequence goes on from MNCI01027637.1 coordinate 476,742, forward strand.
TCAATGGGTCACACGTTGTCGTAAGGGGAATCATCATGATAGCCTTCATGGCATGGGAGCAATTCCCCATGACTACTGAATTCATCATGATCAAGGGAATATCGAGTTTCAACCTGATCTTGGGTAGGCCTTGGCTAGCCTATCTGCAGGTCGTCTCTTCTCTAATTTACCAAGAAATCCACCTTCTATATGAAGGTGGTGAGGCTATCATCTATGGTGATAATGCAACCCCTCTAATCATTAGCAACATTAACATAGAACAAAGGTCAAATGTGGAGTTCCTTGATGATGCATCTCCCATGAAAGATGAGGGTGAAACGTGTAAGGTAGACCAACTTGAGAAACCAAAAGGAGTCAACAACCTCCTGAAGGATGATTTGTGGGTATAATTGCCCTTTGACATAGTTGATGAAGGTAAAGGCAAGTACTGCATAGTACCATCCAGGTCCTACCCGCCCCCTAACCCACACCAAGTTAGGAAGCAATTGCGTGACTAAGGCATCCCCTTAGTCTAATGCATGCTAGGTGCCTACTTGCCCCTAACTTTTGCATATCTTATCTGCTTGCTTTTTGTTTGTGCATTTACATTTTGCTTATTTTTTTGCATTTTTTGCATTATTGGCTTCATTATGCATTTATTTCTTTTGTTTGTGCATTTTTTTCTTAGTTTATGTCTTTGCTTGTTAGTTTACTTTTTAGTAGTTATTAGCTTAAGCATGAAAAACACAAAAATACATAAAAATCATAAAATTTAAAACTACAAAAATACATGGCCTACCATGGCCTTAAGCTAACATTGCATGGCCTGAAAAAGCCTTAAACTATTGCACAACTCACCACAACCTAAAACTGGCAACCTCCCTTACATCACATGGACCTAAAAGGCCTTAAATTAGCGCATGGCCTGCCATGGCCCTAAATTGACATCTTATGACCTGCTATGGCCTAAAATTGGAAACACTTTTCCTTTCAATGCATGACCTGAAATGACCTTAGAGTACCACTAGGGCCTAGAATGGCCTAAAACTATCAACACATGTTATCTACATGAACATCCCGAAATGGCCCTAAATTAGCAACCACATGGCCCAAAGTGGTCCAAGACTAACATTAGCCTGTCTACCATGGCCTTAAACTAGCATGGGGCTCGCAATGGCCTAGTTGCATGAATTCATCACATTATCAGCACCAAATGCATAGTAAATAAACACCAAAGTTTACACATCATATACTCCATATAGCAAAATGTTTGTTTCATTTCATATAAATAATAGTACATAGCATGATTATCCATGCCATACAACAAAAATATACCAAAAAAATGAAAAAATGCCTAATGGTAGGGCTACATCAGGATATGGTGCTCAACTAGTGGTACTAGGTGGGGGTGGAGACCTTTCTTCCTTAGCTGCACTGTTGAGGCTTGCAGCATTGCCTAGTGCCTGTTAACAATACAATAGCAATGAAACAACAAACTTATAAGAAAATGTACAATATGCACACTAACATGAAAAAAATAAAAGTAACATAAAAAAATAACTTGAGAGGGTCCCACATCGATCGTATTTGAAGGAAAACTATCAAGGCCTTCCTCAAAACATTTGAGGATCTTGGCCTCTAATAGCCATGTTCAGTCCTCCTGGCCAAAGTTAACTCCCACAAGGGCCTTGCCTTTGTTCATGATGGATCATGCAGGCGGCCCCATGGAAAATGTAGTAGACAAAACCTCTCCTAAGGGCATAGCAATATGGATCTTTGAGAAACCAGTAACCACTATATGATGAGAAAATATCTTGAAGGCGTGTCTTCTGCCAGTGCCTCAAGAAACATCTCGTGGCGATGTTGTTTGAAGAACTCTTCTTTGAATTGCTAAAGATATGCATCTCACTCATGTTTACAATGGTGTTTGTGGTTCTTTTGCATCTACCCCCACCTGTGTACCTTGGCACTGAAATTCTTCTAGTCCTAGTTCTTTTGGGCAAGCAAATCTATTTGTAGCCACTACACAATGATCTCTATTATGGCCTCATTTTTGCCACGAATGGCTAACTAGTACCTTGCATAATCGATCTCTATGGTCCGCTAGGTACTATCTCCCCATGTCTGAGCCGTCAAAAAGTAATATCAGGAAAAAATGTCCTTGATATTTATGTGTTGACTCATCACTCTCTTCTAAAGTTTGTGCACACATTTCCATAGGTGCTTGTTCAAGCACCTACAGATCCATAATTCTTTCATGCAAGAAAGTGCACATTTGCTGACTAGCTCATACACATGATGAGGCATTTGCTCCACTTCAAGAGGGAACTTGAGGATGAAATTTACTTTAGCCACCCTACTTGGATCCCAACAAAGCTTAAAACTTGGTGGTATGTGAACAAGCTAGTCAACCTTAGCCATAGACTAAGTATTTAAATGGTAAGGCAACATATGCAAAGCAACATCATATGCATACCAAGCTTGAGATCTATTTGTTGTATGCGGTCAACCATGCCCTCTACGATGCCTTCCATGAAGGCAAACTTGTCTAATGTTTCTACCCATAGCTTCATGTGGTAGGTGGACATGGATGGTGGACCACTAGCAGGATCATCTAGGGTTGTGATATAACAATGAAATAAGCAACAACTGAACAGCCAAAGATGCGAATGCAAAATAGCAACAACAGATGGCAATCTTAGGCACTTACCTAGCAAGCCCTCAAGTGTGAATGGAGGGGGTCTCCCAACTACACACTATCAAAGAGGCTAGCAAAATCACCCACATTGAGTTGGACTAGCCCCTCCACCTCCATCTGCTGGAAGGTTGTTGTAGCCTCGTGCAACTCAACCCTATGTGCTTTCCCCTCCTTAGCTTGAGGAGGGGCTACTTTTACTACTACTACTGCCACTGGTTTAATAGCCCTCTCTCTTAATTTACAAACATAACATGTTAGCATTAGTATAACATAGTAAAAAAAGTTATAAACATAAAAAAATACAAAATGAATGCATTTGGAAATATGCATATACTAACCTACAACATCTGTGTGCAAGCTAAGGATCTTGAGGTAGATCTTCTTGATGCCTACCCGTCCAACCTTAGAAGCAACCTCCTCTGCGGGGCATGGCCTCTTGATCTTTACTCTGGATGGGCCCAACATTTCTACAATATAGTGGTTAGCCTTGTTCACATTCCCAATAATAACTAGAGGGGACTCTCCCACGTTGTCATGTGAATAATGTAACTGCCTCAAAAGACCTTTGGTCATCACTGAGTACAACTCATCGATCCCTTCTAGGGGGTTCTATGCACAAGTGGTCATGAACATGTGCTTTATCCAAGGCTTTGACAACTGCTCATAGTTCTACACCATCCATCACCCACTATCTCAAACTACTAGGAGCTTTGTGAACCTTCGCAGATACCCTATAAAGAATAAGAATTGTATGCGGAACGTTGCTTGGAGGTTGAAGTGTAGCTGGTGATCTTTGCATGTAGGTCGATGGTGATGTAGGAGGTCTAGTTGATCCTCATGCCCTCTTGCAATACCTCCTTCATAACCTGTGTCGGCTCAACTCCAAGGATTTTCCTTGGGAGAGCAACTTTAGAAAGGCATGGGCACAAAAGAGAGGGTATAGCTCCTAGACCTCTAGCACATGCACATCTTTAATTAGGATGCTTTTATGAGATCGAGTCATCCCTAACTAGCCTTTAATCTCTCCTTGATGATCCACCTCTCTATTAGCCTTATCAATGACTAATGAGGCATCAGTGGGAAGGCCAAAGAGGTTAGTGAAAAAGGCCTCGTTTAGGTCAATAACTACCCTCACATCGTGCATGCAGGTGACAAAGTGATGAACATTGCTACTGAAGGATTGTATGATAGTGACCATTTTGGCCACCAGAATGCTTGGGTTAAGGATCAAGAAATGATCCATCAACCTAGCACCTATGAGTTGACTGCTCAATGCCTCTAAGGCTTGGTGGCACAACCAATGTTGTGTTCCCTTCACATCACCATATTTCATGATGAGGGTAGCCTCAGTGCGGCTTGCGGCAACCACCGTCACCTCTCCTAAGGTAACTATAGCTACAGCAAAGGAAAAAATAATGTTAAAATCATGCAAGGGCAAATCAACAAGCTTACATGAGCAAGCACAAGAGCCAAAATAGTAGACACTTATGTAGAAAAAATGGTGTGTGAGACAATAGTGGTGGTGAGAGAACGTCCTCCAGGTTGAGCTCACCACTAGCCCACTCCTCATCTAGCCAATCATGGATCTTGCACTGCTCAAACGCCCTTGAGTACCAAGTAGGATAATCCCTTAGATCAATTTCCAACTACTCAAGGACAACCTCCCAAATGTTCAAACTAGAAGAGAACACCTCTAGGGTGGTACGAGTTAAGGCAAGAGCATCTACCTCATCATGGAGACTTACTTATCAACTCTGAATTTGGCAAAATGCATGAGTAGTTAGCGACTTAGCATAAGTTAGTAACAAAGAACATAACACTAAAACCATAAGAGCACTTACCCTCCAACGTAGTATACTTTTTAGGTGGGTTCTGGAATAGAGTGTGCATGCACAGAGCAACAAAGAGGGTGTTGCTCTTATTGTAGTAGGAGAACTTTAGCATTTGCCAAATCCTGGATAAGGTTCAAACACCCCTGGGGCCTCTGCCTAAAACACCTACTCCATCATCACTAGTGAAATACTACCAAATGTGGGCTTTTGGATCTTAACTAAAAATTTTCCTAAGTGCCAAAACTTGGCAAATTTTTCTAAATGTTGATGTAGCAATCGAAAACATTGGTGGCTGGAAACACTGAGAGGTTTTCAGGTGAACATTTTTAACCCCAGATCCGTGCGAGGTCCGTGCTAGATACAATGGAAGCAGGGTGCCTTGAATGGTCTGGTCGATCAAATTGGGACTTAATCGATGTAATCTTAACCTTTCATAAAAATTGTTTTAAGTACGACATACACGAGGCAAAACCAATGATTATTAAATGCAATAATGTAGAAAATAATGCTAAATGGTGATAATAATGAAGAAATAATAGAATGAGCTGGGGTAAGGAAATGCACTGCCACAAAATTGTGGGTTCGATTCTCTTACTTGCTTGAATTATATAACAAGTTACACAGCGTTGGAGGTGCACAAGGAGTTCAAGAATGACCAAGACGCTCAAAATGTGCCAACTATGCCTTTGAGTGAGAACTTAGAAGTCAAAAATACAAAAATTCCAATGCAAAGAGCCAATGCCAAATGCCAAAGAAAAATGCCAACTGAAGATTGTCAAAAATTGCTAAGCTTACCAACAAAATTTTTCCAACCACTGTCTTCAATGCAAAAAAGCTCCTTCTTTTTGCAAAAAATCCAACCCCTTGAGTGTCATTTGTAGGGGTATTTAAAGGGCTAGGAGTAGGTGAGAAATAAGGCTTGGGTGCCACATGTCCTAGACCCATGAGATGCTGACGTGCCCTTACTACAAAGATGTGGAAAACCTGTCGTGAAATTGCTATGCTGCAACCATGTTGTTGAAACTGCTCATGTTGGGATCCAATGTGCTAATAATGCAAGCAAGGAATGAAGCACATTGAAGTAACGTAGCTGCTTGCTACGTTGTGCTATGCTGTGTAGCATAGCATGTTGGTGTAGCATAGCTACTTGCTACGCTGTACTATGCTATGTAGCGTAGCACAACGTAGCCACTGGTTTGAAAAAGAAACTTATGTTGAAGTCAGCGGCTGTTGCTGAAAGCCTTGGCACATGTGGGGTTAGCTTTTGAAGCACTTTGTTAATTTGCATATTTGCTATGCTATGATATGCTACGTAGCATAGCAACCAATGTAATTTGCACTTCTGTTAAAACTGCGATGAGAAAAATTTGCTTATTTTTCCCTTACTACGCTGTGCTACGCTATGTAGCATAGCATAGTGTAGCACCTTGTGTTGGTTGAATTGTGATTTTGCCTTGCGTGAACATTTTTTGAAACTTGTATTCAGACACTTGATTGATTTCTTGAAGGCTTGCTACGCTATGCAGCATAGCGTGGCGTAGCAGACTTCTCCACTAGAAAACTTACCGAACTATTTTGTCCATCCTGAGCACCACTGACAACTCCTAGCACATTTTTTGAGTAGACTGATAGCTGGGTGAATTGTCCAGGTGGGCAAACCAGAGAGTCCATTAAGCCTGACAACCCTGAAGGTAGAAAACTTGCTAAACTAAATAGTCTAACTTTAGTGTATTCATTTCCTACCAAAGGGTCATGAGGCTACACTTGTGGAAATCCTTGCCTTAGTTCCAAGACCCTGGTGAAGCAAGAGTGCCTTGAAATTTTATGGTGTTTCAATGTCCCCTCTTTGTCGATGTCTAGAGGATGGGCCCAAGAGATTCCAACAAAGAATACAAAACACCATGGAAGAAAAAATGCTAACATCACTCCTCAGTAATTGTCAAGATGTCTCTTAGCTATGCTTGAAAGTGCTAGGATAACCATGTCGGGAAGGGGGGAAAGGTTGGAGCTGCAAAGATAGTTTCAGGAAGGGAAAGAAGTAGCAATGTGGTCCCTCATTGGAGTGCTTGTGAGGGAGTCGAGATGCATGGGCATCTTTTCCTTTGCAGGTTCCTGACGTCTTTTCGGAATGCTTAGAGATGGTCATTGTGAAATAGCTGATGTAGCATTTGTTTTAGACACCTTTTTTTGCATGAGCTTTTGCTCTTCTACGCTTTTCTTTTGCTATTTTTCTATTTTCATCTACAAACAACCTTGTTGTTGTAGGATAGGTGTTTCTTTCCCAGGATGAGTTGCATTACATCCACATGGGGCTTTAACCTGCCTATAGATGCTTCCCATGCAGTGAGTTGCGTTACACATGTCATGGAATTTGTGGTTGAGCATATGGAAGGGCTTTACATGCATCGGGAAAATTTGTAAAAGAGGTATGAGAAGGAAGAATTTCAGGTGTAGGAAATAAGGTAAAGGAGGTTAAGGGGGAGGATAGGATGTGCACTCCCAAGTAGCCAAGCGAGCAGGATGACCACCCCTGACCGACGCACCTCCGACATGCACCCTGCAAACACAAAAAAGAGCAAACCAGAAGAAACAACCATCAAGTAAAACAAAGGCAAAGGTCTTGGTTTCTTTGGATGCTATTGGAATAATGGACATTATTGTTGAGCCATTCGACATCCAAACCAGGAAGGCCAATAATAGCCCTGGTAGCATCAGTGTGGAGGAGTTGGCACTGAGGTAGCTAGGAATTATTGTGATGCAAGTGTTCAAGAGTTTTTGCCTAAGGCAAACATTATGTAGTTCAGTTATAAGGTGAGATGCCTAATAGCTGAACATCTTTTGGACCTGGGCGATGGCGAGGGCTGGAGGATAGCAACCTCGTGGCTGGGCTACAATAGTCTTGGGACTCCAATAGCAGGCGTCGACCACAGAAGCTACTGCCAGGGCAAAGGGCCATGGTAGCAATAGCTTTGGAAGGTTAGCAAGATGTCATATGACATCTCAGGAGGATCAGCAAGATGCCAAGGGCAATGGCATTGCACATATTCTAGAGAGTGTTTTCTTGGCATCGTGATCTATATTTTGGAACTGCAACGTCCCACCCCGTGTTGGAACTATGCACACTTGCTTGCTTGATGAGTCATGGATGCATGCTAAGGATGTATCGTGAACCTAGTTTAAGGTCATGGTAGACCATCTGATGTGTTGGTTTAAGGTCTTAGCAGACCGTGGTGCACTAGTTTAAGGTCCTAGCAGACTGTGGGATGCTAGTTTAAGGTCCTAGTAGACCATTGTGCTAGTTTATCATCGTAGCAGACGATGGATGGGCTAGTTTAAAGTTATGGCAGACCATCTATGCTAGTTTAACATTGTGGCGGATGTGCTTTGCTAGTTTTATGTCATGGCGGATGGTCTGTGTTCTAGTTTAAGGTCCTAGTAGACCATCTGTGCCAATTTTTAGTCATAGCAGACTGCCTTTGCCAGTTTTACGTCGTAGCAAACAAGCTTTGATAGTTTTATGTCATAGCAGACAATTGCTTACCTTGCTCATGCATCAGATGTAGTATGGCTTGAGATACAAATGATTCATAGGATTTGCGAACTCGTTGCCATCCATGTCTGCCAACTTGAAGGCCCAATTCCTATAGGCTTTTGTGATCATGAATGGACCTTCCCAATTTGCTGATAATTTTTTCACATGCTCATGGATAGCCTTGAGAATGAGGTTCCTATTTTTTACTGGTTGTTGATGCAGGTTTGCATGATGCTTCTGCCGTTGCATGTCTTGATAACGCTCTATGCGGCCAAGTGTCCATGCATACTCCTCCTCTATGGAGTCGAGGTCGATGATCCTCGCTCATTGTTCTGGGCTTCGCTCATGATGTTTGATAGGATCATTCGAAGTGATGGTACTTGCAACTCAAGAGGTAACACCGCTTTAGATCCGTAAACAAGGCTATAAGGTGTCTTACCTGTCATTGTTCTGCATGTCATTCTGTAAGCCCATAGCACATAGAGGATTTTCTCATGCCATCGCCTCTTGCTATTGTTAAGCATTTTCTTGAGCAAGTTGATGATGGCTTTGTTCATAGCTTCTGCCTATCCATTTTCTTACCAGTAGTATGGCGAGGAGAACGATTGCCTAATGCTAAGGTTGCTACAAAAGGTTTTGGTTTCTGCACTACTAAATTGTGGCCCGTTGTTGGTCACAATAGTCATGGGAAGCCAAAACCTCATCACGATGTTATCTAATATGAAGTGGAAAACCTATTGAGATGTAGTCTTCCTAAGGGGAATAGCCTCCACCCACTTCATAAAGTACTCAGTGGTGGTAATGATGAAGCTATGCCCTGCGGAAGACTTAGGCATGATAGGTCCTATAATGGCTAGTCCCCATCATTGGAATGGCCACATGATCTACGTTAGGTGCAATTCTGTAGGTGATACGTGTATGAGATTTTTGTATCGTTGGCACGTATCACAAGTCTTGACTTTGACCAGGCAATCGCACTCCATGTGAGACCAGTAGTACCCTAGGTGTCTGATTTTTGCTACCATGGCCCTAGGTGCTATGTGTCCACCACACAATCCCTCATGTACCTCATTAATGACCTTCTGCACTTGCTCCTCATTTACGCATAATAGCAATATCCCATCAAAGGAGTGTTTGCACAAGGCGTTGTCTCCCATGAGCACATATTGCTGAGCACATTTGCGGATTGCATCCCTCTAGGTAGATGTCAATCTGCATGGGGGCTTGCCATGTTGTAGGTAGGCTTTAATGTTGGTGTACCACTCCTGGGTATCCACAGCGCTTATAGAGGCTATTTGTACCACTTGAGTGATAGGCTCCGTACACTCAGTGATCAAAGCGAGCTGATTTGTGAATAGATGTGGTGGCACGTTTAATGCTAGGGTGGCCAAGGCATCTGCCACGATGTTTTCATTGCACGGCACGTGTTGAATGTCTGTTGTTGCAAATTGTTTAAGAAAAATTTTTGCTAGGTCGCAATAGGGCTACAAGTGAGTAGCTTTGCAGGCATAGGCCTTAGTGATTTGATTCACAATGAGTTGGGAATTACTGCGGATCACCAGATGTTGAATTTTTAGTTCTTACGCTACTAAGAGGCCCCTAAGGAGTCCTTCATACTCTACCATGTTGTTCATAAAAAGGAACGTAAATCGATAAACAAACAGCTGAATGTCCCCAGAGGGGAACGTAATGACGGCTATTGCGCTACCACCATGTGTAGTTGAAGCAATGTCGAAGTGTAAAGTAGCTTCGAGATGAGATGGGACAGTGTTGATAGTGCTAACGTGCTCGTCAAGGAATTTGGGTTCTATGGTTGCCCTATCGTCAATAGGTGAGGTTGTGAGTTGTGTAGCTATAGCTTGATCTTTTGTCAACCATTGACTCACATAATGCAAATCAAATTCTGCTGTTATAGCTTTCCACCGAGCTATCCTACTGCTCTTGTATAGATTGTTCATGATAGCCCGGAGTACGCTGCTTTTGCAAATGATGTTAACTTTGCTATGAAATAGATAATGCCTCCACTTTTTTAATGCAAACACTAAGGCAAGGAAATTTCTCTCTAACTCATTGTATTTCACCTCATATGCTATCAATGCATCACTTAAGTAATACACTGGAATCTCAGAGTCATTGTCTCGTTTCTAAGGTGGCAAGGTATATGTAGAAAGGCTCATCCCTCTACGGTGGGTAAATAGTCGGGAGGTGTAAAAGCTCTTTCTTTAGATCATCAAAGGCTTGTTGGAATTGTGTTGTCCATTCAAAGTTAACCCTTTTCTTTAGCAAGTTTTGCATGGGGTGTAACTTGTCAGTTAACTTCACTATAAACCTTCTGATGAACTACACTATACCTTGTAATCCGCATAATTCCTTAAGGTTGGTAGGGGGTGCTAGATTAACGATGGCCTTAACTTTGTCAGGGTCCACTTGTATTCTAGCCTTCAATACTACAGACCCTAACATGCATCCGATTCTCACCCCAAAGACACACTTTTTTGGGTTAAGGTGTAAATCATGCATCTGGCAACATTTTAGGACTACACCTAGATCATTGGGATGATCTGCAGCCTCTTTTGATTTGACCGCTATGTCATCCATGTAGTCATTTAATATTTCTAGGATGCAATTGCTAAAGATGTATGTCATGGCCCTCTAGTAGGTTGCTCCAGTGTTTTTGAGCCCAAAGGGCATCATGGTGTAATAGAAGGTACCCCATGGGGTCATGAAAGTCATTGTTAACTGATGCTCTGGGTTGATGCAAATTTGATTATAGCTGGAGAAACCATCCATGAAGGATAACAGAGCATGACCAGCTATAGTGTCGATGAGTTGATCGATACTCGATAGTGGGAAGTCATCTTTGATGGTTTCTTTGTTAAGATCCCGGAAGTCTATATAGATTTGTATTCCTCCTATTTTCTTAGAAACCACAACGATGTTTGACACCCATTCTGAGTAATCAATTGCCCAGATGAAACCAGCCTAATACAGCTTAGTGATTTCATCGCGTATGGCCAGTGTGATCTCTGGTTTAACCTTGCGAGCCTTTTTCTTGATTGCTTTGATACATGGATCTAAGACAATGTTGTGCTGTATAAGCCTCAAATCTAAGCCTGGCATGTCATTATAAGACCACGTGAATACTTTGATGTTGTCTTGCAGTATCTTGGATACATCTTTGTGTGTTTGTGAATCTAGGAGGAAGCTAAGTTTCAACATTTTTATTTTCCCCTAGATGTAGTCATAGGCATTTCAATGAGAGGGTCCTCAGTTACATCCTCGGCCTTTAAATCTAAGGCTTAGACTAGATTTTCAGGCTAGTCTAGGGATGTTTCTAAGTACACTACTATGCTATTTGTGAATGATTCCCAGTCTATTGATTCTGGGTTCAGTTCTCTAGCAAGCTCGTCATGTGGACCTATCAAGGCTAGAGGTGAAGAAAGATCATGACGCATTGCCATTCTTGCTCAACCTACCAGAATGAGATAAATGCCAAGTTAAGTGATACCTTTTTGTAGCGACAATGCATAGCAAAAATTTGCAAAATAATAATGAAATATGAACAGTTGAAATGTTTGTAAACTATGATACAAAGTTTGTAGTTTGTCAGTTTAAGGTTGTAGTGGACCGCCTGGATGTAAAAGTACAAAACTGCTAGTTTAGGATCTTTGCAGATTACTAACTTGGTCAAAATTGTGAATCAAAATTGCTAGTTTAAGGTCTTTGTAGACCACGAACTTGGAACTGTGGGTGAAAACTGCTAGTTTAACATCTTTGCAGACCGCTAACAGGTCGAAACTATAAGTCAGAACTGATAGTTTAAGGTCTTTGTAGACCGCTAACTCGTTACTCTTATGAAGGAAAATGGCTAGTTTAAGGTGGGTCAAAGTTTTCTATTGGGCCCACCTGCCATAATGCAAATAGTGCTGCTACGCTATGGCAGGCGTGCTACACTATACAGAACATCCCACATTAATCAAGGTGAGAAAATGGAAAATTCCTTTTCACTGTGTTGGCTATAAATAGTGGTTTACCCCTGGTAAACTCGTCATTTTCACTGTAAGCACACAAAGCCCACATCTAGAGTGTAGAGCGATTGTGCTAACAAAGAGCAAGGTGATTTAGTGTAGCAACTAAGAAAGGATCTGCAACCAAGACAATGGTACTAAAGAGAGAATGCAAGCACCTAGTGCTCACCAAGGTGGATGAGGTAAAAGACACCTTGGGGGGTCTATCGCAAGCGCACATCGTGGTACGGGAGGAAACTCTGTTGGCCCGGTAAGTTGTTATGCTACCTTTATTTCCTATGCCATTGTTGTTGTCTCTTCTTTCTCTTTTCTTTTCTGTATTTTTTTTGCTATCTACATTTTCTGTCATAATTTTTTTGCTGTTATTTTGGCCATTACACTGCCGTTGTTGCCGATTCGGTTGTGGTGGTGTACAGACGCTACCCTAAGGTTGCATGCAGTATTGTCAAGATTGCCATTGTCGTGGCTACCTTGTCGTAGAGGTTTAGTTAATTCTGGAAACCTAGCATGCAAATGGTGTAGCGTACGACCCTCAATAGGGTTTGGCCATGCGTGTGATTTGGTAGCATAACATGTGTTTATCACAACGCTGTGCAAATCGTTTTGTCAAGTAGAGAATTTGTTGAAATGACTGTAGTGTATTAAATTCTTTCTTGTTTAAAAATGCGTATTTAATTTTTTGTTACTCTACTACGTTATTGCCTTTGTGCTCCTTCTACGCTACATGCATGAAAAGAGTTATGCTACGTTATCTGCTAACAGCTAATCCTGCTACTCTACACACGAATGTCACTTGAACATGCTATTAACATTTGCCATTGTGTTATGTAGGGTAATTCTAAGGTTGATTTTGATCGTCCTAGAAATTGTAGGGGTCCTGTGCTACCTAAGCGAATAGATGGCCAACGTTCCTCCACCCCATGTGCATGTGGGCTAGCAGGCGGTCTGGTTCCAGGAAGGCGCATGGGACTTCCTGCAATTTCTCCTTCAACACTTTAGTGTGATCATTTAGTCACACTTATCAGAGGAGGTAGAGGTCGTAATTACAAAAACCTTGTTGCCTAGGGTGAATCAGGGTATTCTGAAATTTTTGATCAATGGAGCAATTGGGAGTGAGCAAGCCAAGGGATCCAATCAATGCCCAAAAATATTGAGGCATCTAACTTGGATCTGGGACATGCCTGAATATAATTGCTACCACTTGTACAATACGTTGTTCATTGCTCACCACATGGAAACTTGTTTTCAGAATCCACTAGGAACCATTTATTGTGTCGATGGGTGAGTTTTGTAACATATTCTGCCACATTATGCAATGCATGCTATGCTAGGTAAGAATGTTAATAGTGTATTTTTGTTACGAGGTTCTTCATCAACAAGAGTGGGCTTCACGGTGATATCGATGCCTTGGCCTTGGCACAAATGGCACCGTGGGAGTTTTCCTTCACTAAGAATATGCACGCAAGTGTGATAGGCCAATGCAGGGGTGAGTATAAAACCTATCCAACCTGATACTCCCAGTTCTATGATAGGTGCAAGGACCTCGGTTGGTTGGATGGGGATTGGGCACCCTTCAGGCCAATCACTGTTGAAGATGTGTTGGTGGATCTTCCACCATTCCTATCACCATTTAAACTTGATACGTTGAACCATGAGTTGTTTGCATGTTCGTTTGGGTGACGTTCCTATGTTTTTTCTTTTTTTGTGTTTTGTCTAAGTTTTTTGCTTTTTCCTTTTGTAAATTGCTACAGCAGCGATGAAGTCCTAGGAGGTGACGATGATCACCTCTAGCCATAATAAGGTAAAAATTTACTTCAAGTATGAGGAGGTTGATGAGACCCAATGCTGGCTTTGCAACAAGGCCCTAGAATTGCTTACCAAAAATCTTTGGGACGCTGGGCTCATGGAATTGTTCTTGGCCGTGAACCCAAGCGTCCCTGCTGCTAAAATGCTCACCCTAGCTGACTCCTTTTCTAAAAAGATAGACCGCTTCTGCACATGTGTGCACGGTGTGCTAGTGGTTCTTGAGATCAATGACCAACTATTCACAGACCTCTTTGGTGTCCCTGCTGATGGTCTCCCCATGGGAGCAAAGACCAAAAAGGAGGTGAACCATCAAGGAGACATTGAGGAGTGGCTAGGGACAATGAAAGGGTGAAACAGGATCCCTATTGAAGCGGCCAAGCTGAAAGCGGCCAAAACGGTTTACCCCATCTTCTGTGCTTGTGCTTTCCCAAGGAAAGATCATTGGGATTGAGCAAGCTTGGGTAATGAGGGAGGTCATGGAAGAGGGGGCCCATTACAACTGAGCCAAGCATCTCTGCAAAGGTCTACAAGCTGAAATGGTCAAGCTTCATAAGAAGCCTGAATCCCATTTTAATCTGCATCATGCCTTCTTCATAGCTTGCTTGCGGCGTTTTGCAAAATTCTTGGTAGTCTATGAGAATGGGATCTAGGTGATGCAAGATCATAACCAGATTTCAAAACCATGGATTTTCCAAGTCTTCTGGACCACCCGAGCCCAGGATCCCCTAGAAGCTATTGGGGAGTCATTTTCAATAACGACTAGGGATTGGGTGACCCACAACTTCCATGGCTAGGACAACGTAGGAGAGGTGTCCCCTGCTACTACGGGTAGCGTATCATAGGGGAAATGCCTCATCATAGAGATGGTGGCTGCTAAGTTGTAGTGAAAAAGGTCCTATCCAGTTGAGGAGCCTCCCCATATGGACAAAGAAGGGGGGCAGAGACTATGGTTTAAGTTACGTAGGATTCAGCCTCCCATTGGTAAATGCTTTTCCTTTTTATTTCTTTCTTCTTTTGTTTGGTTAATGTTTCCTACACTGTGCTACACTAGGTAGCATAGCACAACGTAGCATTTGTCTTAAGTTAATCTGCTTTTGCCTAATGTGAACATGTTTTTTACCAGAGGAAGAAGAAGAAGAAGGAGGAGGAGAAGAGGTGACGGCCCCCAAAATGGAAGTGGCTAATAAAGATGCAGGGGCCCCGACCACAGAGAAAAGGGCCCTAGTCAAGAAAGAAGGAGCTCCCATCGCAAAGGAAGGGGCTCCTTTTGATAAGGAAAACACTCCTGTTGATGAGGAGGACATTTCTGCTGACGAGGAGGACTCCCCTGCTAATGAGGAGGATGCTCCTATGGATGAGGAGGATGTTAGTGCCATAAAGAGAAAGGCCCCAACAAATAAAGAAGAGGCCCTTGTTAACTAGAAAGAGACCTCTACCCATGATCCCTTTGCTGAATGTAGTTCAGCACCGAAGGAGCAAACAGACATGGAGGGTGCTGCCATGATGTTAAGTTGGCAAGAAGGAGGGGAACTACAACTAGATGCTGGTGAGTTTGACCACATATTTGATAGTATGTCGATGGTCAACACCCCCCCCCCCTCCATTATCATACCTGAGGGTTTGTTGGGTAGGACCCTTTACATTATCATTTGCGTTGCTCATCAACTTTATTGTAGTTCTCTCAGTTATACCTAACACATTTTGGTTACGTAGCAGATACCGTAGTTGACATTGTAGGTCCCTCTTCGATCTACCTAGAACCATGGGTCGAGACTCTTGATAAGTTTACATTCATGCAAAGGGTGATCAATGACATGATTGACCATCTCAAGTAGATCGATCCGGAAGTGGGTAAGTGAAGTAGCTACGCTACACTCTTTAAGTTGCTATGCTAGACCTTTTGGGTTGCTAAATTTTTCTATGCTATTGTGACTAATGCATTTTTATGGGTGGTTGAAAGCCTCTTGCCTCAAGTGGGACATAAAATAAGTAGTGAAGGTTGACATCGTGCCTGCCTTCCCATCGAAAGTGACCGAGGTGCCTCATCGCATATACGACGAGGCTAGCAAATGCACGTTGTACTTGGCACGCTCCCTGTGGGAGTGCAGGCGTGTGAACGAAGACCTGTGGAAATGGGTCCAGAAGCTTGAGAAGGAGAAACCTAATCTGACCACCGAGGTGGGAGACCTCCACTCCAAAAATGAGTTTCTTTTGGCCCGTGATACCAATGATGGTATTTGGTGCATGGCCATCATTGATTATGCTAGATATTGGATGGCTATGCGGCGCAACAACAAGTCCACATGTGAAATAATTGAGCAGTGAATGCAAATGGACTTGTTGGCCTAGAAGAACCAGGATTGGAAAGATTATAGCGCATGAGTTTACGAGTGGGGGTAGTCCCAGAAAAACCACAAGCATATGTATCAACTGGAACATGCTACCTACTATAAACAATATCAGGACGCTATTGTTAAGTTGTATACTCACGAAGTGTTCCTGGATGACATTGGTGCTTCTGAGGCCTACAACAAGTTCATGCAACAAGTGACGGTCAGTGAATCCCTTGAGCGGGAAGTGAATCTTCCCACAGGTGAGACCGCCATTGCCTCCTTTTCTCCAGGACCACCGAGATGGATGGCTATTGAAAAGGAGAAAGTTGTAGCAAACGCTGAATTGAGCAATAGGCACTGGGCAAATATTACAAAGGAGGAGGTTTGGAAACACCTCAAGTTTAGATTAGATCGCATACCCCTCGAGATAGACATGGGGCCATCTCAGGTTAGTCACTTTCTGCGATGCAAAAATTTATTTTATTCTAGCTTTTATTGTGATTCTAGTTGACTACTTCATTTTCTATGATGCAGATTCTGGATGAAGAAGAAAGGCCCTCTGAGGGTAGGAACAATGAAGCAAAGGAAGATAATGCAGAGGAAGACGATGTATAACTGCAAGGGATCTTGTTTTGTATTTTTTTACGGGAATATTGCAAACATTATTTAATTGAAGCTTTGAATGAAAAATGAATTATGAAAAGATCTATTTTGTTTAAGCTTGCATATTGCATATGTGATCGGTTTTTATCATTTTCGTGATATTAGTTTTAGGCCATTTTGGACCATGGTTAGGTCATAAATAAAAGAAAATTTTTTTTGGTCTTAGTTTTAGGCCATTTCGAGCCATGTGTAGTTTTAGGCCATTTCAGGCTGTGGGTAGTTTTAGGCCATTTTGGGCCATGGGACAATGTAAATGAAGGATTCTGCCAGTTTTAGGCCTTAGCAGGTCATAACGTGATGTAAACGGATGATTGTGCCCATTTTAGGCCTTAGTGGGCTACAACATAATGGAATCGATAAATTTTGCCAGTTTTAGGCTGTAGCGGGCCATAACATGATGTGAATGGCGAGTATGGGAATGGTTTAAGAGAATTAGTTGGGCATTTAGCATAGATGGATGGGTGCAAAGAAAACAAGAGGTAAATGTACAATAGATGTTAACTGGGTAGGAAATAGCAGAGTTGCTACACTATGCGCAACTACTTTCTAATCCATCATGGATTTGGTGAGACATAAGGCCAAGAAGCTTTACTATGACATTCGTCTACATCGTTGTCTTTCACTTGGAAAGGTAATTCAGCCCACACATTTTCTTTTTCTAAGCTAGCAAGTTGGGTCAGCTCTTTTGTCAAATAGTTAGTGTTGACGGAGACAGGTGCCTCGTTCTTAGAGGTTATGACCTCCGAACCCTACTCCATATCTATGTTATTTATTGCTTGTGTTGCTACCTCATCATCATGGATCACAACCTCCCTACCTACGTAGGGTAGATGGATTTCCTAGTGTATGGATGAAGAGATGGCCCTAAGTTGGACTAACCAAGACCTCCCCAGGATCAGGTTAAACCCGGGCATCTCTTCCACCAGGATAAACGTTGCATTTGTGGGGAACTGGTCCCCTACGACAAAGTCAATGTGGATAGTGCCTTTCACCATGACCCGTGCCCCATTGAATGACTTCAAGCATGATGTTGTCGTGGGTTTGACCTGGTCCACCAAACCTAGTTTATCCACAATGGGGAATGGGATGACGTTCGTAGCAACCCCATCATCAACATGTGCCCTTCGAATCTTATGTTGGCCAACCCGAATTATGATGAATAGGGGTGCTATAGTCACCTAACCCTTTTCAGGTTCTTCCCTAATGGAATTTTCATAGAATATCAATTGGGATGGGTATGGTTCTACAAGCGTAGAAGGAAGCATAACTGAATGAATTACTTTCTCTACTGTTGCCATGTTCTCGTCAACTAGTATTGCCATTAACATGCAAACTAGAGCCTCACGGTGTGTGACGGAAGTCATTATCAGGTCATACAGGCTCAACGTTGTGTTCTTTTTCTTAGAGCCTACTTGACCTGAGTAAGAGCACTTAATAGGTCTTGTCCACCTTCTTGTTGCTTGCTATCCTTCTCCTCTTCCATTTTTCCCAGGAGACAAATTTCCTAAGGAGGAATAGCTTCGAGTTTGGGATCATACCCTTTTGGACGAGGTGGCGATGACTGTGAGCATGTAGTGGCATTATCTTTTGGTGACGAAGCAAATGTAGATATAGAGGATGAGGGAGGAGGCTTGGAAGGACCTGGGATGGTACCTTCCATTTTCGCCTCACCTTCTGAACACTCTTCTCGTTTCCTTGGATGAGAAGGATGTAGCACCATCTTATGTGGAGTGGGGGCGGTTGAATGGCTTGGCCCCCTGATGATGAATGGTGCTTTTAGTGTTAGTGCATGTGATGGTGCGATTTTGTTTACAGGAGATGCAGGGGTGGATGTCCGAGGAGGGACCCTTAGGACAAATAGTTGCTGCGACTATTTTTTAGCCACTGGTGGTGTAGGTGCACTACGCTAAGGCACACGAACCACAAATGGCTGCTGAGGCAGTTTGGGATTACTATCAACACCAATAGTATTAATGATATAACCGACGTTGTTGGTGTTAAGTGGATATGTGTAAACATGCATAGATTGATTTTTGGGGTGCACAAGGTTGCTTTCGTCTAGAATCACCTTCCCTTGATCAATCATTCTTTGAATGTCACCTTTTAACACCAAACAGTAATCTATGTCATGACCACATAGTTGATGGTAGTCACAGAATTGCTTCAGCTTAAAATTCTTAGGAACTAGGGGTTCATTAGGAAAATCCGAGGGGTTCCTAAGGAGCTCATAGTACCGTTGATGCCTTTTGGCTACCTTCTTTGACATCCACTTGTGTTGAATGTACCCTGCCCCTAGTAATTGCTTTAGCAGTTCTGAAGGCTTGACAGGTAGCAGGGTATATTTAGAGCGATCTTTACTTGAAATTAGGCTTAGACAGGGTGGATTCTTCGAGTGTTGAGGTGGAGGCTTCAACGACATTGCTTGGTGCAGGTGTGGGGTTAGTTGGCATGGTGGCCCCCTTCTTGTTGTTTTTATTATTGGGCTTGGCTTCATTTACCACAGCGGCCACTGTGGCTATTGCAGCCTTGTCCTTATCTTTGTCCTTCTACGTAAATGTGTTCTTGTATGCAACATAGGACAGATCTTTACTTGCCTTGACCACGTCCTATATGCTCTTGGTCTGAGAAAAAGCCTGACTAAGAGTTCGTGGAGCTAGATAGTACAGTTTGGACTTAATGAAGTCGTTCACTACACCCTTAAAGATGGCTAGCAGATGAGCCTCCACAATAGGCTCGCAAATCTCATTAAGGGTAGCGCTCCACTGTTGTATGAATTTCTGGACTGGTTCCAGGGGATCTTGCTTCATGCTCATTAATTGATCCAGCGTAACCTCTACTCTCAAGTTATACTTGAAACGAGTTATGAACTGGGTTAGTAGCTCTTCAAGGGTTGAGATAGAAGAGTGTGGGAGCATGTGGTACCAGTTTAGAGCCTTGCCCATCAAAGACATAACAAAGATGCAAATGATGGTATGCAGCCATTGTTGCAGAAGAAGGGACTTAGATCTAAATGTAACAGGATGCGCATTGGGATCACCCTCCCCATTGTATTTTGTGAAGTGGGGAAGTGGCATCCCGGGGGATAACATTAGCATGGGGACTACCGGGCTGATGGGATCATCATGGTAGAAATCCATGATTTGCACCATGTCAGAATCGGCAGTTTTGAGGTGCTCAACCTCTTTAGTCAGGGTCTAGATAAGTTGAAAAGCTTGATCTAGACCCAGGGGCAATGTCGATGATTGGGGAGTTGCAAGCGCAGCCACCATTGGTGGTGTGGCAGGGACAACAGCCTGGCTCATAGATGGCACCATTGGAGCAGCCCCTACAAAGGGTGCTACTAGTGTTGTCCACCACCTAGTGGGTGGTGCTGTCAAAGTAGCAGCCATTGGTGGTGCTACAGGGTTGGTGGTTTAAGTCATCGGTGGGGTAGACCATGGTCCTGTGCATGGATGTATTGCTTGTGGGATCTAGTACATTTGGTGGTGAGCATAGTGGGACATTTGTGAAGGTTGCAAAATAGGGGGGATGTGAATGGGGTCCACCACGTGGTTGGGGGTGGACCCAACGCTGACGGTGGAACAGGTGTAGATGTAGGAATGGATGCGAAAATCGTATGCAAATGTGATGTAGGAATTGTATGGATGTAGGGTAGGGTAGCTGTAATCAGTGCATGGTACGATGTAGGCATGGATTGGGGAAAAGATTGTGGGGGGGGGGGGCGTAGTGCCTAGAAATGAAACAGAGGAATAGGCGTGTTGATATGCCGAGTGCATGGCATGGCTACCTGTTGTCGATGAAACTGCAGGTTGCAACAAATTAGACGTAATCACGAAGGGAGTAGTTGTGAAAAGTGGGTTTGACTAGAAGGACGGGGAGGGAGGGATAGTCTCAAGATTAGTTTGACCTCCACCCTCAGACTGAGAATCCAAGTCCTCTTGGCCATCTTGAAATGCCTCGTCATAGTGAGATGTTGAGTCTCGGTGCTCCCTAGGCCTACTTGTCTGTATCTGTTGGTCTAAGATCCACTGATATGTTTGTGTCAGAGGAATCAAAACACTAGGAGTGGGAATAAATTCACTCCCATTATGGTAAAGGAACTCGAAGTTACATTTTTCTTTGAGTTTATGGGGAGCCAAGGGCAGATTTTCCTAGACCTTAGCATAGAGAAAATTGTAAAGCTTGGATTGTTGTGCCAAGCTCTCAGGTGACCGATTTTGGATCCTGAGAGATTGGTGTGGCTCTCGCATTAGGCTGAGCGGTTGCTTGACACCTGAGATGCCCTAAACTGAAAAGGGAACCTCAACATTGGAGGTAGCAATAGTGGTGCTTGAGGAAATCATTTTCTTAAAGCTAAAAATGGTTTGCAAGTGAGAAAAATAGAGATCAAAAGGCGATCGGAGGCTTTCTGTCCTATAGGATTCCAAAGGAACCATCATTGTGATCAACCTGTACCACACAGTGTGTAAACAACCACAAGGGTATCATGTTTACGTTGATAGGTAATGGGGTACAGAGAGCGATGAGAAAAATCTGCTTTTTTTGCCCTTGCTACGCTGTGCTATGCTATGTAGCGTAGCATAGTGTAGCACCTTGTGTTGGTTGAATTGTGATTTTACCTTTCGTGAACATCTTGCCAAACTTATATTCGAACACTTGATTGATTTCTTAAAGGCTTGCTATGTTGTGTAGTGTAGCATGGTGTAGTAGAATTCTCCACTAGAAAACATGCTGAATTATTTTGTCCATCCTAAGCACCGTCGACAACTCCTAGCATAGTTTCTGAGTAGACTGACAGCAGAGTGAATTGTCCAGGTGAGCATGCTGGATAGTCCATCGGGTCTACCAACCCTCAAGGTAGAAAACTTGCTGAACTTAACAGTCTAACTTTAGTGTATCCATTTCCTACCAAAGGGTCATGAGGCTACACTTGTGGGAATCCTTGCCTCAGTTCCAAGACCTTGGTGAAGCAAGAGTACCTCAAAATTTTATGGTGTTTTAGTTGAGACTACACTCCCACTGCTGGGACTATGCTCCAGAGCATAGTTAGCATAGTTGACACAGACAGCCTAGATTTGCAAACTTTTCTAAGTGTCAACAGTAGCTGCAAATTTTTTCTAAGTGTCCTAACTAGGCTCACCCTATGAGAACTACACTCTAAACTGTAGTTAGTGTAGTCAACCTTAGAATGGCTAGTTTTGCAAAGTTTCCTAAGTGTCAAGCCAGAGGTTGTTGTGCATGGTTGGCATAGATGAAATAGTTTGGTAGATTTTCTAACTTCTAGTACTATGCTCCCTACTATGCTTTAGAGCATAGTTAGCACTAAGGACATCAACTTTGCAAGATTTCTCTAAGTGTTTGGACTACACTCTTCCTGCCAAGACTACACTCTAAAACATAGCTAGTGTAGTCTAAACTGAACCTCACTTTTGCAGAATTTGCCTAAGTCCTTAGGCTATGCTCTAAAGCGTAGTTAGCATAGCCATGCAGAACTGCATTCAAAAGCCTGCATCTTAGCTTCAACATTCCTTTGACAAGCAAGATCAACAATTTGCACTTCATTTGCATCCCCATTTGCCCCTAAATTGTACTTACACTTGACACCACTTAAGAGAGTGGGTAGCATAATCCTGAAGCGTAGTCTCCAAAACTACATCATTTTGCCTTGTTTTTAGGTACCTTGTCATCTATTTGGCACTTGCACATGCAATCTCGACAGTGTAGTCATAGTCTAATAGTCTCATAGGGTTCATTAGAGTACACCAACAGAGCACCATTTTGCTTTAGTGGGAGTGTATTTGGGGCTAGTGCAGTCCTAAGTATTCCTCTACCACATGGCACCCAATCCATGATTCACTTTAACCCTAGGCCTATAAATACCCTAGTGCTTCACGTTCTAGGGGTTAGCATTTTAAAGCATTTAGTTGTCAAATCTGAAATGTGGTAGGCATTTTGAAATGATTGCTTGACATAAAGCACACTTAGCATTTCGGACAGACACTGTTGCACATCACCACGACATCATTGTATGCCACCCAGCATACCATGTATCATCGTAGCTTGTAGGACATTATGGCAGCCAACTCGGCAAGCTCAGACTTCATGGTGACAGTAATTCTTCGCAACTAGACACCCTAGGACTGTGACTATGCTACTTACTACACTTTTTTGTACATTGTGTACCTCCTAAACTTTTCTTTGCAATTGACTACACTCCCCCTATTTGGGTAGTGCCATTTTCTCTCTTGCTCACATTGTGTGCATTTTTTGCATTTTCTTCAGCACTTTAGCATTCTATTTGTATTCTTCATCATTTAAGCACATACTCATGTATTCACACCCTTGTTTCATGTTTGAAACCTCTACTATGTTCACACCTGGGAACACTATAGACATTGCAAAACACTACATCCCCCTTTAACATTCATTTCATGGTAACACTTGTAAATCACAACTTGATCGACAAGACCATTCTAGGCACCTTACCTCCATTCCCAGCAAGCCCTTGTGTAGAAGGAGGGTCAAGGCTATGTAACCATAGACCTTTTAGAGTACTAGAAGAAGGGCCTTCGTCATTTCCTTCTTTAGCCATCCTTTGGTTGTTGCCTTGCATGCTCTCTGCACCCTATGCAAATCACTCAACATCATCAGTTTTCCTATAATCCTACTTGACAAGACTAGTATTTATACTTAGTTGAATTCTAGGTCTTCAATAGAGCATAGCTGGCTCCAGCATAGCGAGCATAGCTGGCTCTAACCATAGTCCCAAATTTAGTAAATTTTCTCAATGCATTTACACTTAGTCATTTTTCTCTACATTTTAGACTTAGCCATTTTTTTTGCATTTTTTATACTTGGCCATTTTCCTGCATTTTTGCATTTAGCCATTTTCTAAACAATTGCATACTTAGCCATTTTTCTGCATTTTAGCACTTAGCCATTTTTCTTCCTATTTTGCATAAGTAGCCCATTGCTTTTCTCTTTGCATCATGAATGCCAAACAACCTTCAACCTTTAGGGTAGAATAGCCCCTCTACATCAAACTAATGAAAGGTCTCTATGGCCTTGTGTAACTCCTCTTGGTGTGCCTCCTCCTCCTCCACTCAAGGAGGGACTATCTCTATTGCTACTGTTGTTACTACTTCAGCAGCCCTCTCGCCTAACTCACAAGCATAGCATAATAGCATTAGCATAACATAACAAGAAAACATAAAAATTATAAACATAGAAAACATAAAACAAATGCATCTACACATGTACTAACTTGCAACATCTATGTGCAAAGTGGATATCTTGAGGCAATTCTTTTTGATGCTTGCTTGTCCAACCACAAGGGCAACCTCCTCTGTTAGGTCTGGCCTCTTGATTTTTGCCTTAGAAGGCCCCACCATTTCCATGATGTAACAAATGATCTTGTTTGCATCCCCAGTAATGATTGGAGGGCACTCGCCTACACTGTCATGAGAATAATGTGACCGTAACCATCCCAGATGGACTTTGGTCATTACTAAGTACAACTCATCGATCCCCTCTAGGGGATCCTTCATGCAAGTGGTTGCAAATAGGTGCCTAACCCAAGGCTTCGAGAGCTACTCACAATCTTGCACTACCCACTGCCTACTATCTTAGGCCACCAAAAGCTCCATGAATCTTCATAGATACACTACGAAGAATGCAAAGTGCACATGAGACCTCACCTATAGGTTGTAGCAAAGTATAGTAATCTCTGCTTACAATCCAACGATGAGGAAAGAGGCCCATTTGGACCTCTTTCTTTCTTCCAGTACCTCCCTCATCACCTATGCCTACTCCACCCTAAGGATTGTTCCTTGGGAGAGCAGCTTAAAAAAGGCATGGACACGAAAAAGAGTGTAGAGCTCTTGGACCTTAAACACATCCACATCTCTAATCATGATGCCTTTGTGAGATCGGGTGGTTCCTAACCACTCCTTAATCTCTGCTTTGCAGTGCACCTCTCTATTGGCCTTGTCAATGACCAATGAGCCATCAGTGGGGAGGCCAAAGAGGTCTGCAAAGAAGGCATCACTAAGGTCTAAGACTACCCTCACTCTATGTATGTGGGTGACAAAGAGATGGGTGTCATTGCTGAAGGAGTTAATAATGGTAACCATCTTGGCCACTAGAATGCTTGGGCTAAGGACCAAGAAAAGGTCCATCAACCTAACACATGTGAGTTGATTGGTTAATGCCTTTAAGACCTAATGACATAACCAATGTTGTGCCCCTCCACATCATTGTACTTCTTGATGAGGGTGGCCTCACTATGACCTATGGTGACTACTGTCACCTCCCATAAAGAAACTATAGCTATAACATAGGCATAAACAACAATAAAATTATGCAATGGCAAATCAACAAGTGCATGTGAGCAAGCACAAAAGTTGAACAACAAGCACCTATGTAAAACAAATGCTATGCACACTGGAGGTGATGGTGCAACTGGCTACCCAAAGTTGGGCTCACCACTAGCCCACCCCTCATCAAACCAATCATAGATCCTACATTTCTCGAATGCCTTTGAGTACTAGGTAGGATAACACTTTAGATCCTCTCCCACCTACTCAAGAATGACCTCTCAAAAGTTTGGACTAGAGGAGAACACCTCTAAGGCAGTGTAGATTAAGGCAAGAGCCTCTAGTTCATCATGGAGCCCTTAATCATAAACTTTATATCTAGTATCAAGCATGGGTAGTTAACAGTTAGCAAACTTAGCATGGGCCAATAGTAAGAAACACAATGCAAAATCATAGGAGCACTTACCCTCTAGTGTAGTATACAATTCCAGGTGGGTTCTAGAATAGGGTATGCACACATAGAGCAATGAAGAGGGTGTTTCTCTTGTTATAACAAGATAACTTTAGCATTCCCCAAATCTTGGACAAGGGACACTGATTGTGGGCTCATCGAAGATAAATGTCAATATGTCTTGGTTGGTCTCGACTAACAATGTCTTAGTGATGGTGCTCATAGCCTCTGCTACTAAGTGTGATCACATAATCACACTACAATGCTATAGCAAGAATACCAAGAACTTGCTTGTCCTTGGTTGAAACCATATTTCTTGACAACTCACCTTCATATCCAGTGTAGGTGTGTTGGACATAGGCTTGCTCATGCAACAAAAAATGTTGACAAGCTCCACAATGACTAAGATAGGCTTTAGCAACACTCTGCAACTGCATAAGTAAATGAACATAACATTAGTATACCATAGATGCATTTTTTCAAAAAATACATTAAATTACACTTAGCAAAAATTAACAAAATGTAGCATAAGTTAGAAAAAATATCCTAGAGCCTCCTAGGCCTTGTGAGTATAGGACATCAACATATACATTTGATGAGCATGGTAGTCATTATAGTAAAGCATGTTTTCATACCATTAGCACTTTATCCTACATGTTCACACATCTGGCATTACACTTTGCATGTTTTGGGTGATATGACATTAACACTTTACACTTTGCAAGTTGCACTTTTGCATAAAATTTTCAAAAACATTTTCTAACTCTAGGCAATGTAATCTAGAAAAATTTGAAAAAAAAATCTAAATCTAGGCTACCTTTGGGAGCATAGTCCAAAATGCAAAAATTTTCTAATTTTTGGCTACACGTAGCCTCAAAAAAAACTTTGAAAATTCTTCAAAAAAATATTTAACTTTTGGCTATGCTCCCAGGGAGCGTAGCCCCTAAAATTCAAAATTTTTCAAAAAGAAAAATTAACTATCTAACACTATGCCTTGCTCATCCTACACTTTCTATCATTATGGCCATGGCCCCAATAGCCACACAAGCATTCCTCATAGCGCCGCTCTTGCCCTACACCCTACCATAACCCAAATAATGAAAAACAAATCATAGCACCCTTGATGCACCGTATCTAATGGTGGCGGTCGTAGGGTAGCAACCAAACCCTTGCCCCTACCACACTCTCATGCTGCTGCTACAAACACAAAATAATAAAAAGGAGGGGGTAGTCCCCTATTGCATCCTTGTCCCATGGCAGTCACCTATGGTTGCCACCAACGTTGATGTCCCTACCCCACATTCAAAATGGAGGGCAAATGGGGAATTTTGGACCTTCTACTACTCCCTTGCCCCATAGTGCATCATTTTAATCACTGCTAAAACCAAAACCCCTACCCTACGCATGAAGAAGAAAGACAATTTTTCCCTATAGCCTTGCATAATCCTACCACCCTTTCCACCTTGCAGCCACATAGGCAACTGTAGTAGCCATGGTTGCTATAGAACATGAACCCTTACTCTTGACTCCACTGCCATATAGTGCACATCTAGTAGGAAACCCCTAACCTAGCTACCACATCAGCTATCATGGTCGCTACAACCACGACAATAAAAATCCCCTATGTCATGTTCATCAACCCCCACAAGTAAAATCACAAAACCCTCGTCTTCAAACCCTTCACACCGTACACAAGTTTCCCCCTGCCATGTGGCCATAATGGTCATGGTGGTAGTAGTCCCTAGTATGGCAAGCCACCAAAACCCAAGCACCAATGCCTAAGTGTAGGAAAAATGAAAAAAAAATGATAAGGGGGTGAGCATAGTCAGGGAACCTAGATGTCAACGATGCCCTCTACTCCTCTACATGTGCCAGTGACAGGTGTCCAAGGACTCACTCTCCCTCATCCACATTGGCTAAGCTGAGGGGATGATGTTCACTTTAGTGCAACATTCTGGCAACTGTGCTCTTGCAACCATGCTACATTCTGGAAAGTTTGTTTTTACCTTTGACAATGACAAATTCACCAAGTGTGAAATGTACTTTTATATTCTTGGGGACCACTTAAATTTTTTTTACCTACTCGGGACTACCCTCAATAGTGTAAAGCATAGTGAGGTGTAAGCGTATTCACCAGAGTTAGAAAATTTTTTGATTTTTTTGGCTATCTCTAGACTTAGAAAAATTTTAAATTTTTTTGGTTGCCCAATGAGTGCCCTAGCCAATTTTTCTTTCTTGATGCATCGAACCTCATTTTAATAATGCATTGAGCACATCCAACCATTCACTACGACATTAAATTGGTAGTCAATAGTCCACTAAGACCTTAAACTAGTGACCCCATGGCCTACTGAGGCCTAAAACCAACCCATGCATCCCTTGCATTTAAAATCACATCTACATACTTAGACAAAATTTTATCACGTTATTTTCTTTAAGTGTGCATATTGCTCTCATTCAAAAAGGTGCAGCTTGACATTTTTCTAGTTGTTCTTGTAGGATTGTTGCAAGATTCACAACATGACTACATACAAGCATCTTCATTCACCCCTAGTCCTCACCAGGCCACATGGTGATCTTACGCAATGCATCAATCCTTAATGCTTGGACCTTGAGCCCATAGCCTACGACGAATACATAACATATGTAGAGGTAGCACTAGACTAGTTGGACCATCTAGTTACAGCTCTAGATCTAGAGGTAGGTGATGTCAGTGAGGATTCCCTTGTTGAAGTCCCTATAGCAACATCTAGTGGCAAGGTGAAAACATTGAAACTCAGTTCTTTGTTGAAGCCTCAACATGTCCAAAACATCGAAAAAGTACTTAATGAAAACATCAAGACATTCACATGGTCTTACAAAGACATGCCAAGCCTATATTCTCACATAGTGCAACACAACATAATCCTCAATCCTAGCATAAAACCAATTAAGCAAAAAGCCCACAAGGTTAGGCCTGAGGTGGTGTTAGCAGTCCATGATGAAATCACTAAGCTCTACAAAGGTAGTTAACTACGTAGACTAGGTCTCCAACATCATAGTTGTACCCAAGAAAAATGGAAGCATACTTATTTGTATAGACTTATGGGACCTCAACAAGGCAACCATTAAAAACAACTTTTTGTTGCCTAGTAGTGATCAATTAGTTGATACTATGGCTAGTCACGCCTTGTTGTCTTTCATGGACAAGTTCTTAGGGTACAACCAAATTCGGATCAACCCAAAGCACTAGCTCAATACTACCTTCCTGACCTCATGGGGTATTTTTTATTACACCATGATGTCCTTTGGACTTAAGAACACAAGAGTGACTTATCAAAAAGCCATGACATACATCTTTAGCGATTACCTATTAGGTCTACTCAATGATGACGTTGACAATATAGTGATTAAGTCTAAAGCATCATACAACCATCGGTGATTTAGTCCTTGTGCTCAAATGTTGCCTAAAGCATGAAATAAGGCTAAATCTTAAGAAATGTGTCTTCAAAATTAAGATAGGCCATATGCTAATTTTCATAGTATTTGAAGCAGGCATATGCATAGACCCTGATAAGGTTAAGGCCATTGTCAACTTAGCACTACCAACCAACCTTAAGGAGCTACAAGGGACACAAGGTAGATTACAATTCATACAACGGTTTATCGCATGATTGACTGATGAGTGGCGAGGTACCCCTACACTCAACCATACGAAACGAGCGTCGCACGCGCGATCCGGTCGAACTCCGCAGATGGACTAGTTGTGGTATCTAGATAGTTAGCCTTAAGTCGCAGTTCGCTGTCTTCCCATCTAGACTAGTTTTGCATATGTCACGTATGGTTTAGTCTAGATGAGGTGTATGATGTGTTC
>MNCI01027637.1:512095-564121 GCA_015680685.1 Gnetum montanum
GGCTGGCTGCGATATCGCGTACGCGATATCGCGGGGGATGCGATATCGCGTGGGACACGATATCGCGTATGCGATATCGCGGCCCATGATACATCGCGACCCATGATACAACGCAACCCATGATACAACATGGGTGCCTTAACGTGGCAGCCAGCACTATGAGCAATTCAGGTCTCATCATTGACCAATAAGTTGTAGCCCATGCAACATTTTCTCAAGAAAGTAGTCCACTTTGAGTGGATAGCTCAATGCCAAGAGGAATTTGACAACCTTAAACAAGAGCTAGCTCAACTTCCAATGGTCTACCCTCCGCAAGAAGATAAAACATTCTACATCTACCTTGCTACCTCAAATGCATCCATCACTTCCATACTTTGTCAAAAGCGAGATGATAGTATAGAGGTCCTAGTATACTACCTAAGCCATGCATTAATTGTCTACGAAGTGAGATACAACGATGTGGAAAAGACTTTCTGCACCTTAGTCTTCACACTTAAGAAGTGAAGGCATTATCTTTTCCATAGCCAAGTAAACATCATCTGCAAAAGCAATGTACTCTGCACTATTACAATAAATATCTATGAGAGCAGTCACATCACACATTGGAAAGTAATAACTATGAAGTTTAACCTACATTACATTGCATAAGCATCAACCAAAGATCAAGCAATGATTGCATAACTTACAACTTCCCCAATCGATGACCAAGCGATGATAGATCCAGAATTCCTGAACGAGCATGTCACTAGGATAAGACAAGTGCCTAACAACTTTGAGGCACTCTTGCACTTCAATGATACTTCAACCTCTCAAGGGGGTAATGTTGTTGTATTAATCACATTCCCCTCTAAAGAGATCTGACCCTTTACATATTGTTTCACATTTCCATGTACTAACAACATGGTGGAGTATGAGGGTCTCCTCCAAGGTATCTTAGTGGTTTGTAACCTAGGAATACAAAACCTAGTAGTACGAGGTAACTCGCAACTAGTCATCAACCAAGTCACAAAGGTTTATGCTTGTAAAGCTCAACACTTGAAGCCTTATTGTGACTTGGCAAATCACTTTCTCAAGTAATTTGCAACCACTAATGTTTAGCATATCCCTCATAATGAAAACTCCATTGTTAATGCATTAGCTATATTAGCCTTAAACATTGCACTAGAAATGCTTCATGCATTGCCCATCATAGTCATAGATTGCACTATTCTTTTCACGCAAATAATCAACATTGCATTGATAGCGTAGAGTGGTATGACAACATTAAATCATACGTTCTATAAGGTGAACATTTGCAACATCTAACCATTGCTTAAAAAGATGTAGTGTAAAAGTGATCATGATAATATGTCATTATAGGTGATAGCACTTTATGCTTCTAATCCTACAATGACATACTGTTAACATGCATTAGCAACAACAAAGTGCAAATGATCATTGAACAGGTTCACGAGGGACTCGATGAAGGCCACATAGCACCTAGGGCAGTGGCAATGAAAATAAAATGCATAGGCTACTATTGGCCATACATGAAGTGTGATTGCATTTCCAAGGTTAGGGAGTGTGACACATGTCAACAACATGGCAACTTAATGCACGTGCCACCTACTAAACTACATACAATGTAGATCATGTGGCCATTCCAATGTTGGGGGTATGCCTTTATCCTCTATAGGTTATAGCTTCATTAGAATCACCACAGAGTATTTTTTGAAGTGGTTGAAGGTATTTCCCTTAGGAGAACTACATCACAGAAGGTTTGCAAATTCATACTCAACAACATAGTGTCCCATTTTGATTTACCCATGACCATAGTCATAGACAATGAGCCACAGTTTAGTAGTGTTGAGACCAAAGCCTTTTGTGAGTGCTTTGGAATTAAAAAATCCTCTTCATCACCCTACTACCCATAGGTAAATGGCCAGGTGGAGGCCATGAACAAAGTCATCATCAATCTTTTAAAGAAGATGCTTTGCAGTAGCAAATGATGATGGCACGAGCAGCTAATCTATGTACTCTGGGCCTATCGCATAACACGAAGAACTGCAATAGGTAAAATGTCATACAACTTGGTTTATGGATCTAAAGCCACCTTGCCTCTTGAATTGTAAGTTCCATTGCTATGTGTGATCCTCTTAAGCTTCATCGATGAGGCTCAAAATGAAAAGCTAAGAACCATAGACCTTGACTCGATAGAGGAGGAGCACATGTAGATGCTTGGTCAAATTGAGTGGTACCAACAAATGCAATGATAAAAGTACCATCACAATAAGCATCAACACCCGATCAAGGAAGGGGGCCTAATCTTCAAGGTCATCTGCGAACCCACAAACAAATTCTTAGTGAACTAGGAAAGGCCTTTCTTAGTCATGAAGGCATATGGCAACAAAGCATTCAAGCTTGCTAACCATGATAGCAATGAATTTACCAACCCTATGAACCACTCGTACTTGAAGCTGTACTATGCATAGCATGTAGTGCCTCATCAATGACAAAGCAAGGTAAGCAATAGTCTGCTACGACTTTAAACTGGGAGAGATAAGTCTACTACAACTATAAACTTGTACAACATGTCTAGTATGATGCTAAACTAGCACAAATAGTCCACTATGACTATAAATTGGTACATACAATTCTACTACAACTATAAATTGGCACATCACGTCCACTATGATGCTAAAATAGCACAAATAGTCCACTATGACTATAAATTGGCACAAATCATCCTTGGGCCATGATACCAAAACTAGCATCCATAACATTCACTCACTATGATGCTAAACTAGCATAGCTCATCCTTGGGTCATGATGTTAAACTAGAATAACATCCACCATCTACTATGATGTTAAAGTAGCACATGACAGTCTACTAGGACTATAAACTAGCACATCATAGTCTACCAGGATGTTAAACTAGGTTCATAGTCTACTAGGATCCTAAACTAAAATAACATGTGGTCTACTAGGACTTTAAACTGGGTTTGCAATTCAACACACATAGTTCTACAGACAAGCAAGCATGAATACTTCTAACTCTTTGATACTTACCCACACCTCATGGGTGGGGTAGGGCATTGTAGTTCCAAAATAGAGTTTACATCATCAAGAGAGGCCTCTAGAACATTTTTAGTGTTGTCATCCCTCAGCATTTTTCTAATCCTCTAAAAATTCCCTTGGGCATTTTGCTAAACTTCCAGAGCTCCTGCCATGGTTGCCAGCACTACTAGCCCCATGCCACACTAGCAACATTACAAACCTTCAGTATTTCATTATTTCTTGGGGCTCTCATGGTTAGCACAACTTTTTGAAGTAGTGGCAACATTAGGGTCCCTGTCATCCCACCTACTCTGTTGAGCTCTTGTCATTGCTCAAGTACTTACCTCTGGTGTGGCTATTGGAGCTTTTGTAGCCTTCTCGCTCTAGCACCTACACTGGTTTTCCTGCACTAGTGCTCCAAGCTCTTGTAACTAGTCCAATACTCATGGCACTTACAACATCCTTGTAGCCAACAATTTGCACTCATCTCATGTTGTGTGGTTGTTTTCTTGTTCTCTATGAGTTGTGTTTACAGGACAAAGCCCTAGAGGTGGTTGTGTAGAGATGCATCTCATCGCAATGGCAAGTCACCACATCACTCTGATATGCATCATTGGACTAGCCAAGCCACTCAAGAGTGCATGTTCTTAGCTATAGCCTACTTGCATTTACCCTTTTACCTTGCATTTTCCTACCTTCCCTTGCATTACTGAGCTTCCAACCCTTCCAATGCACATGGCACCCTCTTTATGTCAACTGCAGAAACCATAATGGACATAACGCAACTCATCCTATGTGAAGCCTTTGTGGGCTAGTCAAAGTCCAAACAGATGTAGTGCAACTCATCTTGGGAGGAAACACCTGTCCTACAGATGTGACATGGTTGCACTAAAGCAAAGCCTATTAGGTGGCATGCAACCCACTTGATGAAAAGCATCCTACAGCTAGCATCTCATAATGTGCAGAACCTAAAGCAGGTTTTCCTTGTAGCAAAGAAAAAAAATAAGAGTAAAGAAAATAGGGCAAAAACATGTTCCTGAGAAAAATTAGCAGAGTTGCAATTTTGCAACTAGTCTAACCCTAAATTTACATCAACCTTATCATAAGCACTTCGATGAGAGGTTACAATTTTAGGGGTGAGCCATTTTGGTACCATGGGCATTGACTCTCTCACAAGCATTTGAATGAGAGGTCATCATTTTGGCAACAAGTCTTCCATGGTGCCACATCTTGCAATTTCACATCATTTGCATTACATTATCTTATTACCTCTTAGCACATTTCCTACATCCTTTATCTCCAGCATACCATTACCCTTAGTACTTTTGAGCATGATGAAGCAACATCCGATCAAGCATTGATGTGCAATGTTGGTGTTGAGTCTATTATGGTGTTTTGCAGTCTTTGTCAACGTCTCTTGGGCAACTCCTCCTGACATCAACAAAGAGGAACCAATGAAACACCACCAAATTCAAGCTCCCAATTCTCAACTACAAATTTTGCTAAGTGTCAAAACTTGATAAATTTTCCAAAGTGTTGAGACTATGCTCCCACTACTAGGACTACGCTTTAGAGCATAGTCAGCATAACTAACACAGATAGCCCAGATTTGCAAAATTTTCTAAGTGTCAATAATAACTGCAAATTGTTTCTAACTGTCCTGAATATGCTCACCCTATCGAGACTATGCTCTAGAGCATAGTCAACCTTGGAATGGCTAGTTTTGCAAATTTTCCTAAGTGTCAAGCCAGAGGTTGCTGTGCATGGTTGACATGGATGAAATTGTTTGGTAGATTTTCTAACTTCTGACACTACACTTCCTACTACACTCTAGAGCGTAGTTAGCATAGTTAGCACTAAGCACATCAACTTTGCAAGATTTTTCTAAGTGTTTGCACTATGCTCTCCTTGCTGAGACTATGCTCTAGAGCATAGCTCACGTAGTCTGCACTAAACCTTACTTTTTGCAGAATTTTCCTAACTCCTTGGAATACACTCTACAGCATAGTCAGTGTAGCCATGCAAAACTACCTCTAGAAGCCTCTAGAACTTAGCATCAGCCTACATCTCAGCTCTAACATTCCTTTGTTAAGCAAGGTTAGCAATTTGCACTTCATTTGCATCCCCCATTTGCCCCTAAATTGTACCTATGCTTAACACCACTTGAGAGAGTGGGCAACATAGTCCCAAAGCATAGTCTCCAAAAATGCATCGTTTTGCCTTATTTCCAGGTACCTTGCAATCTGTTTGGCACTCGCACATGCAGTCTCAATAGCATAGTCACAGTCTAGCAGTCTCACAGGGTTCATTGGAGCACACCAACAGAGCACCATTTTGCTTCAATGAGAGTGTAGTTGGGGCTAGCATAATCCTAGCTACCCCTCTGCCATGTGGCACTCAATCTATGATTCACACTAACCCTAGGTCTATAAATTCCTCAATACTTCATGTTTTAGGGGTTGTCATTTTGAAGCATTTGATTGTCAAATCTAAAACAAGGTGCACATTTTGGCATTTTGAAGTGATTTCTTGGCACATAGCACACTTAGCATTTTGGGTAGGCACTATTGCACACCACCATTGCACTGTTGTACATCACCCAACACACCGTGTACCATTGTAGCTTGTAGGACATCACAACAACTAGCTTGGCAAGCTTAGACCTCATGGTGACATTAATTCTTTGTAGCTAGACACCCTGGGGCTATGACTACATTGCCTACTACACCTGTTTGTATACCACATACCTTCTAAAATTTTCTTCATAATTGACTACGATCCCCTCCACTTAGGGCAGTGCCATTTTCTCTCTTACTCACATTCTATGCATTTTTTGCATTTTCTCCAACATTTTAGAATTCTATTCATATTTTTCATCATTTGAGCACATGCTTGCACATACACACCCTCGTTTTGTGTCCAAAACCTCTACTATGCCTACACCCATGAACACCATGAACATCAAAAAACACTACATCTCCCTTTAACATTCTTTTCATCGTAACACCCATAAGTCCCAATTCCATCGACAAGATTATTCTGGGCACCCTGCCTTCATTACTAGCAAGTCCTTATGTGAAAACAAGGTTGAGGTTGTACAATTACAGATATTTCAAAGTACCATTCTAGCCTCTAATATTTTTAGTCGCTAAAACTAGTAGTGGGCTCATTGGATATGAATCTCAATATGTCCCGATTAGCCCTAGGTAGCAATGTCTCTATGATGACACCTACAACCTCCATCACTAAGTGTGACTACATCATCACACTAAAGCCCTGTAGCAAGAATTCCAAGAATTCATGTGCTCCTGGCCAAAACCACACTTCCTGATAACCCACTTGCATATCTAACATAGGCATGTTGGCCACAAGCTTGCTCATGCAGCAAAGAATTCCAACAAGCTCCATAATGACTAGAATGGGCTTCAGTAGCACTGTGCAACTACAAAGCAACAAATGAAGTGTTAGTATATACTAGATGCAATTTTAACAAATATATATATGAAGTTAAATTTAGCAAAATTAGGATAACATAGCATAAGTTAGCAAAAATATCTTAAGCCCCTGTGAATATGGGATGTCAACATATACATTTGATGCACCTGGTATTCACTGGGGTATAGCACACTTTGCATAACATTAGCGTTTTCTTTCATATATTTTCACATTTAGCATTATAGTTTGCATGTTTTGGCAATTTCACATTAGCATTGTACATTTCACAAGTTTAGCACTTTGCACAACTTTCATAAAATTTTTCTCTAACTCCAGGCAATGTAGTCTGAAATAGTTGCAAAAAATTCTAACTCTGGGCTACCTCTCTAGGGAGCATAGTTCAGAGATAGTTGTAAATTTTTCTAACTCTAGATCTACCCCAACTACACTTTGGAAATTACAAAGTGTAGTCCAAGGGTGCTAAAAATTTTTCTAACTCTTGACTACACTCTCCATAGAGCGTAGTCCTCTAAAACCTAACTATTAAGCTAGGGTCATTTCGACAAACACTTGGCATCAAACTACATCTCCAAGATGGGAGCATAGTCCTAGACATGGCTAATGAACTGAGGTTTGGCCTCTACCCCAACGCTCTTCTCTCCACTACCTAGCATCCCACCATGGTGCTGCACACCATCCTTTTAGCCCCACCATGTCCTATGCACCATGCATCCTCCATGACTATAAGGAGGAATGCACATTGAGTGTCCACCGTGGCCATCATTCTTTTGGCCATGCTGCCTAACATGCACCGACAGTGCTACCATGTGCCACACTGCTTACCCTGCCTCACCATTATAACTGAAAATTTCCAAAAAATAAAAATTAGAAAATGTAGGAATGCACTTTGGAACTGTGCATCTTTATAGTCCCTGCGACCGTGCACCTATGCCACAACACACAATCTTCCCTATGGCCACTAATGCACTAAGCCTTCACCTATGTCCTTCCCATAAAATTCACAAAAAATGAAAACAAAAAGTTGCAAGGCAAACCCCTATTGTACCCTTGCCTTGTGACAAGCTACCCCAGCCACTACCAATGCTTCCATCCCGTGCACAAAACATAAAAAATGAAACAACAAAAAAATATTGCCAAACCCAAATCCCTACACAACAAGATTTAAAACAAACAAAATTTTTTATAGAAGATCTTGCATGCATGGTTGGCCATCCTTGGCCCTCGCTAAGAAACCTCTATCCCTGCTCTATCCTCTCCTACTACATAATATAAATTTTTAAAATAGAAAACAAAAGAAAATTTCTACAATAACCCTACATAGGCCCATGACCTTTCCAGCTATGGCCGCGTTGGCTACCATAGCGGTCGTGGCCTCCATGAGACCCTCGCCCTTCAAAAATTTGCAAAAAAAAAAAACCCTTGCACTCATCACCCATCAAACCCCCATGCAATCACAAAACCTTCATTGAGCAAAACACTCTCCCCACATGCATGTCCTCCTTGCTTTGTGATTGAAATAGCCATAGTAGCAATGGCCCCTATCATGGAAAGGTGTCAACAAGCCAAAACCCAAACCCTAAAGTGTAGGAATGAACAAAAAAATGCAAGAAACGAAAAGAGGAGAGTGTAGTTGGGATACCTAGAAGATAGTGGCACCCTCCATTTCTCCATGTGTTCTCATAGCAAGCATCCCAATGCTCACTCTCCCTCATCAATGTTCATTAGTCCAGTGTGCTAGCATCCACTTTGACATGTCATCTTAGTAACTATGCTCTTCACAAATCATGCTACACTTTGAAACTTACTTTTCATTTTCAACCTTTGAAAATGACGGACTTACCCAAGGTGAAATGTGCTTATATACCCCTTTGAGACCACTTAATGATTTACCAACCCCGAGACTACACTCAACACTATTTGCATAGTGGAGAGCATAGTTGAGTGGGAGCGTAGTAACCAAACCTAGAAAAAAATTTTATTTCTCTAACCATCCCATATTTGGAAAAATTTTAAGTTTTTCTCACTGCCCAGTGAACACCTAGTCTAACTTCATGTCCCAAGCACTCTCAACCTCCCCCAAAATGATGCATCTAACACATATCACAATCCACTAAGACCTTAAACTAGCACCCCATGGTCCACTAAGACCTTAAACTGGCACCCTGTGGCCTAAAACTGGCTCATGCATTGCTTGCTCTTTAACATTACATTTGCATACTTTGGTGAAATTTTATTCTATTACTTTCCTTCATGTTATGCATTTAAGACACATGTAGCTTGACATTTTTTCTGGTGATTTTTATAGGATTATTACAGGAATACAACATGACTATGTACAAGCATCTTCATTCACCTCTAGTCCTTGTTGGGCCCCATGGTGATCTTATGTGATCCATTGATCCACAATGCCTAGACCTTGAGCCCATAGCCTACAATGAATACATAACATCTATAGAGGCACTGCTAGATTGGCTAGACCATCTAGTTAAAGCTTTAGATTTAGAGGTAAGTCATGTCACTGAGGATCCCCTCATTAAAATCCCTGTAGCAACACCGAGTGGCAAGGCAAAGGCATTGAAACTTAGTTCTTTGTTAAAGCCTCAACATGCACAAAACATCACAAAAGCACTTAACCAAAACATCAAGGCATTTCCATGGTCCTACGAGGACATGCCAGGCCTAGATCCTTACATAGTACAATATAACATAATTTTCAATCCTAGCATAAAGCCAATTAAGTAGAAAGTATGTAAGGTTAGGCCTAAGGTGGCATTGACAATCCATGATGAAATCACCAAGCTCTACAAATCTAGTTTCATCTAAGTCATTAACTATGCAAACTGGGTCTCCAACATTGTGGTTGTACCCATGAAAAATGGAAGTATACACATTTGCATAAACTTCTGAGATTTGAACAAGGAAACCATTAAAGACAACTTCTTGTTGCCTAGTATTGATTAATTGGTTGATACTATGGCTGGTCATGCCTTGTTATTCTTTATGGATGGGTTCTTGGGGTACAACTAGATTTGGATCAACCCAGAGCACCAGCTCAGTACTACCTTTACGACCCCTTAGGGTACATTTTATTACACTATGATGCCTTTTAGACTTAATAATGCAAGAGCAACTTATCAACATGCCATGATGTACATCTTTAGCAACTATAGGTTAGGTTTGATCAATGACTATGTTGATGACATAGCAATTAAGTCCAAAGTAGCACTCAACCATGTAGATGACTTGGATCTTGTACTTAAATGTTGTCTAGAATATGGTCATAGGTTAAACCCCAAGAAATGTATTTTTGATGTTAAGATGAGCTAGATGCTCAACTTCATAGTATTTGAAGTAGGCATATGTGTAGACCCCAATAAGGTTTAGGCCATTATCAACTTAGCACCACCAGCTAACCTTAAGGAGCTACGAGGGTTGTAGGGTAGACTACAGTTCATACGTAGGTTTATCGCATGGTTGACTAATAAGTTGCAACCAATGCAACATTTTCTTAAAAAAGGAGTCCACTTCAAGTGGATGACTCAATGCCAAGAGGCATTTGACAACCTTAAATAGAAGCTGGCTCAACCTCCAATGGTTTACCCTCTGCAAGAAAATTAACCCTTCTGCATCTACTTTGCTACCTCTAACACGTCCATCACTTCTCTACTTTGTCAAAAGTGATATGATGGGATATATGTCCTAGTATACTACTTAAGCCATGCGTTGGTTTCCTATGAAGCAAAGTATAACAATGTGAAAAAGAATTGTCTTGCCGTGGTCTTTGCACTCAAGAAGTGAAGGCACCATATTTTCCACAATTAAGTCAACATCATTTGCAAGAGTAATGTACTCAATTACCATAAATATCTATGAGAGTAATCGCATTGCACACTGAAAAGCAATAATAGCAGAGGTTGACCTCCATTATATTGCACAAGCATCAACCAAAGTTCAAGTGATAGCTGCACAACTTATAGCTTCCCCAATCAATGATCAAGTAATGATAGAACCAAAATTCCCATATGAGCATGTCAATAACATTAACTAAGTGCCTAACAACTTCAAGGCACTCTTACACTTTGATGATGCTTCGACCTCTCAAGGGGTAGCACCACTATCGTTATGACATTCTCCTCTGGGAAGATCCGACCCTTCACATATTGTTTTACATTCCCATACACTAACAACGTGGTGAAGTATGAAGGTCTCCTCAAGGGCATCCTAGTAGCTCATGACCTAGGAATACAAAATGTAGCAATCTGAGGCAACTTGCAATTAGTGGTCAACCAAGTTACAAAGGTTTACACTTGTAAAGCCCAATGTTTACAACCTTATTATGACCTAGCGAAGCACTTGCTCAAACAATTTGCAACTACTAATGGTTAGCATATTCCCCGCAATGAAAACACTATTGTTGATGCATTAGCAACGTTAGCCTTAAGCATTGCACCTAACATGTTTCATGTATTGCCCACCTTAGTGGTAGATTGCACCGTGCCTATAACAAAAATCACTAATATTGCATCTATAGCCACAATTAGCACAAACCATGTAGTAGAATGGTATGACAACATTAAGGGGTACCTTCTATAGGGTGAACCTCCATAACACCTAACCACTACCTAAAAGGATGCAGTGCGAAGCAATCACAACAGTACGTTATCATGGGAGATAACACATTATGTCATAGAACCTACGATGACATATTGTTAACATGTATGAGCAATAGTGAAGCATAGAAAATCATTGAAGAAGTCCACAAAGGACTCTACAGAGGTCACATAGCACCCAAGGCAATGATAGTGAAAATCAAATGCCTAGGCTACTATTGACCTAATATGAAGCACGATTGCATCTCCAGGATTAAGACTTATGACACATGCCAATGGCATGACAACTTAATGCACATGCCACCAACTAAACTACATATAACACAGATCATGTGGTCGTTCCAACATTGGGGGTTGGACATCATTAGGCCTATCATGCCTAAATCCTCCATAGGGCATAGCTTCATCATAATTGCAACTGAATATTTTACCAAGTGGGCTGAAGCTATTCCCCTTAGGAAGATAACATCACAGCAAGTCTGCAAATTTTTACTCAATAACATAGCGATCCATTTTGGTTTACCCATAACCATTGTAATGGACAATGGGTCACAGTTTAGCAATGTTGAGACTAAGGCTTTCTGTGAATGCTTCAGTATCAAACATTCATTTTCATCGTTGTACTACCTATAGGAAAATGGCCAAGTGGAGGCTATAAACAAGGTCATCATCAATCTTCTAAAGAAGATGCTTACCAATAGTAAATGGAAATGTCATGAGCAATTAGTCTAAGCACTCTAGGCCTACTACATAACATGTAGAATAACAATAGGTAAAATGCCATATAGCCTTGTTTATGAGTCTGAAGTAATCTTTCCTTTTAAATTGCAGGTTTCATCACTCTATGTCATCCTCTCAAGCTTCATTGACGAGGCTCAAAATGATAAGTTGAGAACTATGGACCTTGATTTAATAGAAGAGAAATGCATGCAGATGCTTGATCACATCGAGTGGTATCAAGAAAAGCAATGGTAGAAACACCATCAATCAACATCAATGCCCAATCAAGAAAGGGCACTTAATCCTCAAGGTCATTTGTGAAACTACAAAAAAATTCTCAGCCAACTGGGAAGGGCCTTTCTTGGTCACTAAGGCCTATGACAATGGAGCATTCAAGCTTGCTAATCAAGATAGTAATGAATTTGCAAATCCAGTCAACCATTTGTACTTGAAGCCTTACTATGCCTAGTATGTAGCACTGCATCTCAATGAAGCAAGGTAAGCACAAGTTTACTACAACTATAAATTGGCAAAGCATTCATTTTCTATGACATTAAACTAGCAAACAAACCTCAAGTCTACTGTCACTATAAAATGGAAAAGCATTAGTCTGCTATGACTATAAACTAGCATAACACAAGTCCGCTATGACTATAAACTAGCATAGATAGTCCACTATGACTATAAACTAGCATAGCACAAGTCTGCTACAACTATAAACTAGCATAGATAGTCCACTATAACTATAAATTAGTACAACACAAGTCTCCTATGACTATAAATTAGCACAGCTAGTTCGCTATGACTATAAATTAGCACAAACCGTCCACCATGATGCTAAACTGGCACAGCTTGTCCTTGGGTCATGACATTAAACTAACACAATAGCACATCCACTATGATGTTAAACTAGCATGCATCATGGTCTGTCAAGACCTTAAACTGGGTTCGCAATTCACCACACATAGTTCTGTAGGTAAGCAAGTGAGAATACTTCCAACTTTTTCCTCTTGTTTGTCCACATCTTATGGGTGGGGCGGGAACACTGTAGTTCCATAATGAATTTCTTGTCATCGGGAGAGGCCTCTGGAACATTTGTAGTGTTACTACCCCTCAACATTTTGCGAATCTTCTAGAACTAACCTTAGGCATTTTGCTAATCTTTCAAAGCTCCTATCATCAATGCTAGCACTACCAACTTTGGGTGACACTTGCAACACTACCAGGTTTGGGGATTTTGCTAGTGCTTTAAGTCGTTGTCATTAGCACCACCCTCTGGAACATTTGTAGCATTATGGCCTCCTACCATTTTTCTAATTTTTTCATGCTCTTGCCATTGCTCAAGCTTGGGAGCACTTGCAGTATGGCCCCCAGCCATTTTGCTAGTCTTCTAGGCTCCTATCAATGGTATGAACTCTCAAGCATCTATAGCATCATCTCCCCTAGCACCTTTTCTGGTCTTTTTAAATACTTGCAATGGGTTCACCTATTGCAGCATTTACAACACCCTTGCATCTAATAGTTTACTTTCATCTCATGCTATGTGGTTGTTTTCTTATTTTCTCTGAGTTGTGTTTACAAGATAAAGCCCCTAAGATGGTCATGCAGAGATGCATCTCATCATAATAGCAAGTCACCACATTGCTCTAATGTGCATGAAGACTAGCCAATCCACTCAAGAGTGCACATCCCTATTTACCCACTATAGCCTACTTGCATTTACCCCTTTCACCTTGCACTCCCCCGCCTTCCCCACATTACCAAGTTTGCAAACCCTTTCAATGAACATGGCACCCTTTAATTCAACCATAGAACCATGATGGATGTAATGAACTCATCCCATGGGGAGCCTATATGGGCTGGTCAAAGCCCAAGCAGATGTAACACAAATCATCCTGAGGAGGAAACACCTATCCTATAGACATGACATGGTTGCCTCAAAGCAGAGCCCATTAGGTGGCATGCAATCCACTTGATGGAAATCATCCCACAACTAGCATTTTGCAATGTGCAAAACCCAAAGAAGGTTTGCCTCATGTTCAAAAAAAAGAAAAAGAGTAGGGAAAAAACATTTTCCTAAGCAAAAAATTAGCAAAGTTGTAGTTTTGCAATTAGGATAACCTTGAATCTGCACTAATTATCTCATAAGCATTCTGACAAGACATCATGATTTTAGGGGCAAGCCATCCTTGTACCATGGACATTGACTCTCTCACAATTATTTCAATGAGAGGTCATCATTTTAGCAGTAAGCCACCCTAGTACCTTGATCTCCATCAGCCGTGTTGACTCTACATCTTGTAGCATGCCATCCTATTTGCATTTTTCCTCCACTTCCCTTCCTAGCACACTCCCTACACCCTTTCCCTCTAGTATACTACAATCCTTAGCACTCTTGAGCATGGTGCAATGACACCCGATCAATACTAATGAGCGTTGTTGGTGACAAGCCTACTGTGGCATTTTGTCATTCTTTGTTGATGTCACTCCTCTAGATTTCAAAAAAGAGGGGCCAATGAAACACTATCAAATTTGGGCTAGTAGGT
Source organism: Gnetum montanum (assembly GCA_015680685.1). Taxonomy (NCBI): domain Eukaryota; kingdom Viridiplantae; phylum Streptophyta; class Gnetopsida; order Gnetales; family Gnetaceae; genus Gnetum; species Gnetum montanum. The sequence goes on from MNCI01027637.1 coordinate 526,464, forward strand.
CTTGATTGCAAATTTTCCTAAGAGTCAACACAAGGCAAATTTTTTCTAAGTGTTGGACCTGCGCTCTCCACTAGTGGGACTACACTCTAGAGCATAGTCAATGTAGTTGACACAAGTAGTTTACAATTGCAAGATTTTTCTAAGTGTCAACAGTAGCTACAAATTTTTCTAAATGTGAGGACTATTCTCTCATTATCAGGACTACACTCCAAAGAATAGTTAGCACACTAGTAGCTAGTTTTGCAAATTTTCCTAAGTGTCAAGTTAGAAGTTGTCAAGCCTGGTGAGCATGGAAGAAATAGTTTAACAAATCTTCTAACTGCTGGACTACACTCCCTACTATGCTCTAGAGCATAGTTAGCATTAGAGCTCAAGTTTTGCAAAATTTGTTTAACTATTGAGACTATGCTCCAAACTGTAGTTAGTGTAGTCATGTAAAACTACTTCCAAAAGCCTCCAAAACTTAGCACCAGCCTTCATCTTAGCTCTGACACACCTTTAGTAAGTAAGATTAGAAATTTTTGTCTCTTTTTGCATCCCCCATTTGTCCCAAGTTGTACCTACACTTGACACCACTTAAGAGGGTGGACGACATAGTCCTAAAGCATAGTCTCCAAATTTGCATTGTTTGGCATTATTTTTAAGTACATGATGATCTCTTTAGCACTGCCACATGCAATTTGAGTAATGTAGTCATAATTTGGTAGTCTCATGGGGTCCATTGGAGTACACCAGTAGAACACAATTTATGTCAATGTGAGCATAGTTCGGTGTAGTGTAGTCCTAACTACCCCTCTGCCATGTGGCACCTAATCTATAATTTATAGCAACCCCAACCCTCTACATTTTAGGGGTTGACAACTTTGAATGTTAACATCCCTAGCAATCTTTGCATTCAAGTGCACTTGGCATTTTGGTAGACACCGGACTAGCACTTGGCATTGTCGCACACCACTCAGGACATTGTACATCACTGTAGCCCATGGGACACCACGGCAACCAACCTGGTAGGTCTAGACTTCATAGTGGACATCATTCTTCATAGCCCAAACACCCTAAGACTATGACTATGCTTCCTACTGTGTCTATTTGTACACTACATATCTCCTCATCTTTTCTTGTAGTTAACTATGCTCACCCCATTTGGGGTGATGCGTCTTTCTCTCTCATTCACTCCTTATGCATTTTTTAGCATTTTCTCTTGCATTCTAGCATTTACTTACATTTTTCACTATTTTTCTGCTCGTATTCAAGCGTTTGCACCCTCATTTTGCATCGAAAACCCCAACTATGCTCACCCTAGTTGACATCATGGATGCTACAAAAACTGTGCAAACCTCCCAACATTCATTTTGGTGTAGCACTTAGTAAGTCCTAGTTCAATTAACAAGACCATTCTAGGCACCTCACCTCCATTTCCATCAAGCCCTCACATGGAAGCAAGGTCAAACCTATGTGCACAAGAACCTCTTGGTGTACTATTCTAGCCACTAGTGTTCTTGGTTACTACACATATCTTTCACAACTAGAACCAAAAAAAATTCAAAGAGGTAGAAGGAGAAGAAGGCTATATTTCAACAATGCAAGACAAACAAAATCAATTCATTAGAAATGATGTATGGGAATTGACACATAAACCCAACCATAAACTAATTATTGGCATAACATTGATTTTTGGGAACAAAACAAATGAAAATGGCAACATCATTAAAAAAAGCAAGACTAATCACCAAAGGATATAATCAGTAAGAAGGAATTGATTTTGATGAGACTCTTACTCCCGTTGCAATACTTGAATCTATCAAACTTCTTTTGAACTATGTAAGCATTAAGAACATCAAACTAGATCAAATGGATGTGAAGAGTGACTTTCTAAATGAACCATTTAAGAAGAGATATATGTTGAACAACTTGAAGTATTTGTAGATCCCATTAATCCTAATCATGTTTTCAAATTCAAGAAGACTCTCTATGAGCTCAAACAAGCTCCTAGAGCTTAGTATGAAAGACTCTGATGAGTAGCGAGCAATTCCTATGCCAAACCATATGAATCATTAGCATTCACTAAGCATTCTAGTCAAATTCCATAGAATTTAGCTCTCTAAGTACACTTGATCTAGGCAATGAATTTCAAGGATGTGATCATTGTTTTCCCAGTTCCACTTATGAGGCACAATGGTATGGTTAAGTGTAGCTGAGGCATATGATTTGTATCATTTTTATGTTTTTCATTAAATTTGCCTAAGTATAGAAAATAAGGTAATTGAATATTTAATTAATCTAAGAACTAATTAATTCCTTAACTAATCCTAACATAAGTATCCATTCACATCCATCATACACATCCTAAACACATTACGATGCTACTGGGTTACCAAGCATAAACATTACTAGGATTACCAAGTGTTAATGTATGCTCAAGATGGTCATACTTATGCACATTAATTACTTGCTATTATTTAATTAATTAAATTGATGAACATAAATCACATGAATAATAAATTCATTAAGGAAATATTAAGCTAATTCCAAGCGATGCAAGGTTTATCAAGAAGCTCATTTTTATTGTCATTCACACTGAGGTGTCCAGGTACATCAAGGCTTGAATAAAGATCTATACACTTCTCAACTCCTACTATAGGTACTTAGAAAATATTCTAATTCTCATATAAAAAAACTACCAGAGTTTGGCTAAGCTATGAATGAATGAATGTCATAAATTTGATGGGTGCACACATTTATATAGGTAAGACTAGACATTGCATTGATAAGATCGCATCAATGCAATAATATTAAGCTAATTCCAAGCGATGCAAGGTTTATCAAGAAGCTCATTTTTATTGTCATTCACACTGAGGTGTCCAGGTACATCAAGGCTTGAATAAAGATCTATACACTTCTCAACTCCTACTATAGGTACTTATAAAATATTCTAATTCTCATATAAACAAACTACCAAAGTTTGGCTAAGCTATGAATGAATGAATGTCATAAATTCGATGGGTGCACACATTTATATAGGTAAGACTAGACATTACATTGATAAGATCGCATCAATGCATACGCGTCGATGCAGTCCAATCAACTGCAACTCATCATACCTCCATGACTAAATGAAAAACTCATCCTTGAGTGAACAAAAGGAGGAACAAGTTCTTTACAAAATTTTGGAAAGGTACGAGATTATTAACTGATAAACACATAGACTGACTCAAACAAACGCTAAGTGTCCAAGTGTATGATTTTACAAATTTTATAAAAATTGATGTTCATAAGAACAAAATTGAATACTACTATAAAAATTGACAACAAAAACCCTCTAGCAACTTAAAGATGAAGAGAAAATCAAATATTCCTAGGTGATGGAGTTTCCTAAGATGCTAAAGGACCTCTTCTACTTCTAGTGCATGCAACTGTTGTGGCTAAGGCTATGGTTATGATTGTCTGGCTATAGTTGTGACTGTTAGTGGAAGATAGAAAGTATATAGTAATGCTTTCATCTTCTCCTCCTTACTCTAGGAATAATACATAATCCATTCAGCATCAATAATGTGGACTATAACAGGATCATCCCATGGATAGGGCATTACAAGGAACAACTTCTTCATGTTGATAAACCAAGATGCGAATTGTTTATGTTCAACATCAAATGCCATGACAGTGTTTTTCAAGTCTTGGTAATTACTCATTCTTCAAGCTAGGTTCTCAACTATTGACCATTGATCAGTGAAGTGCTCTTTGAGAACATCAAGTTTGGCATTAGTAGTTTCTAGCTTCTGCTTTGTTTACTTATGATGCTTGAACTTGGCCTTGTATAATAGGTACGAGTTGGCCACCTTCTTCTCTAGTTCTAACCTTGGCCTTCTAGTAGTCAACATTTCCAAGTTTGCATAATTGAGGTTGGCAAGCTTCATGTACTCCATCATGTCCTCGATCTGTAGCTCCTTGAGGCAGATTTCTACCTTCTTGTACACATTTAGTCCATCAAAGATGGGTTGCCACACATCACCTCCTGGTTGGAGTTGCTAGAGGATCTCATTCACTTTTTCTTTCACCAATTGGATATGCTTTTCATTAATTTCTTTCTATAGGCTAACTTGGTCCATGTAATGGTTCTTGATTATTTCAAATTTGAGGGCCTCATTCTTCCAAGTGATGATCTCAATTGCAAATTTCTAGTGAAAAGAACAAACCTTCTCCATCAAGAAATTACAATTTTTTCCTGCCAACCTTCTTAAATCCATAGTTACCTCAGCAAGCTACTCTTGTTGTTATCTCTTGTATTCAACCATATATTCTTTTTGGAGCTGAACATTATGCAGGTGATAGTTATCCTTGGTCAAGACTGCATTCTCCTTGTGAATCTCTAATAAGTCCTTCTCAATGTTATAAGATAATGATGTTATTATGGACTCATCAAAGACCATAGTCTCCTTGGCATTCTCAACCACTTGAATTTTTTCTTAAAGGTGCACAAAAGCTTCATCTTTGGTTATGGCCTAGACAAGAACTATGAAATCAACTAAGTAGGCTCTCAATTCCAAAACCTCAGTAACCAAGCATTAATTTTGCTCTGTAGCTACCTCAAGTTGGGCATTAGCAATTAGGTACTTGCCCTTATTCTTCAATAGCACCAACTGGATTACAATGATATCATCCAGAAGGTTAAAGACCTCCAAAATCAATTCTATGATTCCCACCAATCATTCTAGGAACTCCTTGTGCTAGGCTACATTGAATCTCCCACTTGCTACTCCTACAAACATCTACATGTCTCTAAGTATAGCAATACTTGGCATAGACATTGCAAGAATGCTGATTGCTTTAGCCACTCAATCAGCTACTACCTCAACCATTGTTTCCTACCCTTGGTGCTGCATCACCAATGTTGACCTTTTGGTGTGCCAAAATGTTTAGTAAAATGGAGTCAAAGGTTGTCTATATGTTTTTGGCTATTGTGTTGGTAGGACAAGAACTTGAATTGAGATAAGAAGGTTTGTGGAAGTTTGATGAACATGGACAAGGAATGAAGATTTCAGAGGAAAAAGGAAGCTAAAGAAAGATGTCTCTAAAAAATAGTAGATTTCTTGGCAGAATTGAAGGATGCATAGGCAAAGACATCTCCAAGAAATAGTAGACATCTTTCATCAGGAAATGATGTCTTTTACTAGATAAAGACATCTTCACAGAATGAAGACCAATCACAGAAAAATGTCTTTAACCAAGGAAATATGTCTTCCTAGAATAGATCCCACATCTACAAAGATGTCTTAGACATGAAGAAGACATCTTCCATGATCGTTAGCTAGTCATTTCATGAGTTTCAAGATGAATTTGGAAACATTATGGCTATAAGAAGACATCATTCTCCTTTGGAAAAGTGCAAGCTTTTCTAAAATCATTGTGAAATCATTTGAAAATCATTATAATCACTATTGCTTCTCATAGTGTAGCACATGTATTGATTTCCTTTGGACCTTTAGCTTGTAATAAATTCAATTGGGTTTTTTTCTTGCCTTTAATCTTGCATGATCTGCTTCTAAGCTCATGTCCCCTAAGATATTTTTGCCATCTATGAGATAAGCTTCTAAAAACTCTATCAATATTACTAATTGAAGACCTTAATCTCCACATTTGATCTTTATGTTGACCCACAATTGTAGTGCTTTGGTGATTTATAATGTTTACAAGTTAATCTTAAAATCCCAATAAGAGGTGCACATGCATAGGGAGAGCCTGTTCCTCATTATCCATCATCATCTTGGAGGTCACCAATGTAGGGGGAATCTTTGGAGATTTCAACCAAGAAGCTCACAAATAGCAAAATATCACAAAATGAGCAAGGATTCATGTCATGCAAAGGTTTGGAATAGTATCAAAAGTATAAGTAGAAGTAAATCTTGGTTAAGATGTCTTACAAACATTTTACCATTGTAATAGCTTTTGGTTACTATTTAAACATCTTGTTTTACTTGGCTATTTTTAGGCACTTGCTTGTTTTTATTTGGTATTTATCCTTCTTCATGAGAATTTATTTTTACAAGTGCATCCTTTCTTCCTTGCCATATAATTACCTTCATGATGCTTTTATAAGTATTAAGTACTAATGAAATCATGACATATTAGTTTACCTTATGAATTTATTGGTTCAAAAGATAGGTTACTTGATCCTAAACTTTTGGGTTTCAACAAGGGGTAGCTCCCACCTTGTTTTGCTAAGAGAATATCTTGGGATATAAGTTTTAATGAGATAGTTGATTCAAAATGCTATATTTTTTGCCATGTTTGTATTGTTTGTGGGTTGTTTTGTCTAACTTTGTTTTGATCTAAACAAGGTAGATCTTTATGTAGTATGGATTTTCATCTTCAACATACAAATTTGATATTTGTGTTTATGTCTTTTTACCTTATTTGTTTGCTTATGTTATTTTAGCATGTATATATATATATTCCATTGAGTACTTAAACCTCTCACTGAAGAAAGAAGTATTTGTATCTCTATTCTAAATGGTTGCAAATGATTGCTAATATTCATTATAGTAATGTGAATCTTTTTGAAAGATCTTTCTGTTTGAGCTCAATGCATATCTTTTGTAACTATGGGAAGAATTATTTTCTGGGTTATACTATTACAATGTTATTCTTTATAATAGGATCAATGTGCTTTATCTTTTTTATTGCTATTCAAAAAGGAGGATAGTATGGTTATATTTATGATTCACTAATCCACTTTCTTAAGTTTTGAACATCACCAAATACAAGAAGATTTTTGACCTTTTGGTGTGTCAAAATGTTAAGTAAAATGAAGTTAAAGGTTTTTTTGATGGTTGTGTGGTTTTTGTGTTAATAGGAAAAGAACTTGGGTTGAGACAAGAAGGTTTGCAAAAGTTTGATGAACATGGATAAGAAACGAAGATTTTGGAGGACAAAAGAAGCTGAAGAAAGATGTCTCTAGAAAATAGTATACATCTTGGCAGAATTAAAGGATGCACAAGCAAAGGCATCTAAAAGAAATGACAAACATCTCTCATCAAGCAAAGATGCCATTCACCAGACAAAGACATCTTCATAGAATGAAGGCTAGTCACAAAAAGATGTCTTTCACCAGATAAAGATGTCTTCCTAGAATGGAGGCCATATCCAAAAAGATGCTTCAAGCATAAAGAAGATGTCTTCCATGACCATTAGCTAGCCATTACATGAGTTCCAAGATGGATTTGAAAACATAGTGGCTATAAGAAGACATCATTCTCCTTGGAAAAAGTGCAAGCTTTTATACAATCATTGTGAAATCATTTCGAAATCATTGTAATCATTGTTGCTCCTCATTATGTTATCTTTTATCTATTGTAAAGTGTGTTATACCTCAAAGTGCAAGGATCAACAAAATAGGTTGCATTCATCCCTTGTAATTGTTATTCTTCCTTGTAGCCCTATAGGGTTGATGTGCTTCTTATAGGAAGGCATCTTGCCTAAGCCCATTGGGATCCTGTGGGATTGATTATTGGTGTAGCACCACAACACTCCAAAGCAAAGCTCAAGATTGTAAAGGTTGTGGGATCCTAGAAACCACCTTCTAAGCTTTTTAGCACCTTGCAGGGTTGAGTAGACTCATAGTGTTGAATCACCCTATTGTAGAGCTTAGAGCTTGTATAGGGTGTGGTACCTTTCAAACCACATTTCAAAGCAACAAATTTTGGAGATATTCTTGTAAACAATCCTTTGAGTGTGGACTACCCAAGTTGGGGAACCAAGTTAAATTTCATGTGTGTGCTTTGCGCAAAGAATTTTAACACCCCCCCCCCCCTTTCTAAGTTAAAAGATCCACAACCAAGATAGTTGTCCCATCACCTTTCTTCAAGAACATCAAGAAGGTAGTGACATTTCTAGAGATTTTTGAAAATTACTATTGTCCTGGGATGGACACTATTACCTCTTAGGCACTAGGATTTGAGCACGTGGGCACCTACATTCGTTGGGTAGAATACATTGTTGCCACATTCTCCAACCAACTAATGGTATGAGTGATCTTGTTTAGATGGCTCAGGGTTGGTCAGTAGACAAATGGATCCCCACTCAATCCTACTTGCTATTACTATAAGAGTTGCTCATAGAGTTTTTGCATGCGCTCCATGGTAGCATGAGCCTCTGGCATTGTTTCATGAGTGGGTGATGGTGATGGCTAGTCCTCTTCTTATGTCTTGGTAGGCACTGTATCTTTCATCATTTCTACCCAAGAGGTAGTGTGGCAATCAAAAATGTTAATGGCTAGAACATCGAGGGTTCCACAGGCATAGTATTAACCCCACATCTGCACAAGGGCCTACTAGAGGCAAAGATGGGGTGCCTTGAAATGGTCTTGTTGATCAAACAAAGATGTACCAAATGCAACCAAGGTGTAGCGTGGTTAACTACAATGATGATGTGAAACAATGCTAAGTGTTCAAGTAGTGTTAACCGTGTTAACAATGTCAATGGGTGTGAGCATAGTTAAGAGTCTTGACAAGAAAACGAAGGTGTCAACACATGAGGACCACCACCCAAGCATGGCTATGTGTTAAAATAATAAAAAATGTAAGTAAAATGCTAAAAATGTAAGAAAAATGCTAAAAATGCAAAGAAAGAAAGAGAGAGAGAGAAAAAAAAACACCACCCCAAATGGGATTAAGCATAGTTAACTCCAGAAGGGGTGAGAAGGTACATGGTGTACAACAGGCATAGTGGATAGTGTAGTTATAGTCTCTGGAGTGTCTAGCTGCAAAGATTGACATTCCACCATGGCGTTTGTGCCTGTTGGATTAGTTGCCACGGTGTGCAATAGGTTGTGGTGGTCTACAATGCTATGGGACTTTGCCTCTCTCTAGTTCACTGGGATGCCAATGCCAATTAACTCAAATTTTTGCCAACTTTCCCAATCTTGAATCTTGCCCAATGGTCAAATTTGCCAACCTACCCACTCAAATTTTTCCAACCCTAAAAATGTTGAGGACGGGGGTATTTATAAGTCTAGGTTTAGAGTGAAATGTAGAGGGACTACCACATGGTAGAGGGAATGGTTGGGACTACGCGATTACCCAACTACACTCCCCACTAAGGGTAGCGGTGTTATGGTCTACTCTATTCTTCTAGACTCTATGAGGCTAAGAGATTATGACTACACTGCCAACTATAGGTACATGTGTTGAGAGGATCACAATGTAGCTAAAAAATGCAACTTTAGAGACTAGGCTCTCCACTATTTTGTGTGGGGTCAAGCGTAGTTACAATTTTGGGGACAAAAAGGATATAAAAAAGATGCATTTTGCTAACTACACTTGCTGAAGGTAAGTTAGATCTATGGTGAATGTCGGTGCTACATTATGGAGGCCTTTAGAGGCTATTCTGGTTGACTACGTTCTAGACTGGGGAAGAGCATAGTTCCATTCTTAGAAACATTTTGCAAAAAATGGATATGTGTTGACTACACTCTCCATAGGAGACTAAATATGCTCCCAACTAAGGGTGAGCTTGTCCTAGCACTTGTTAAAACTTACAAAAAGTGACTTCTAGTTGACTATGCTTGACTATGCTCTAGCCTAATGGAGAGCATAGTCTCGACACTTAGAAAAATCTGCAAAAATTGCACTTTCATGTTGACTATGCTTGACTACACTTTGGGGTAGTGGAGAGCATAGTCTCAACACTTAGAAAATTTTGTAGCAGCTGGCTTGACACTTAGAAAAATTTGCAAAATTGGCCTTTATGTTGACTACGCTTTGCATGAGGCTAACTATGCTCTAGGGTAGTGGAGAGTGTAGCCTCAACACTTAGAAAATTTTGCACCAAGGATGCCATAGTCCAAATTTGGTGGTGTTTTAGGTAGTAGGAGTATGTTAGAGGGTTTCATTGGAATAGTGATTCATTCCTTTCCTTTTGCACAATTTTCAAATCAAGCACAAGAAAGAGAGTGCCTTTCTCCCATGCTCGTTTTCCTTGAAGTGCTTCTCTATCTCAAGATAGATCAGCTTAGACTGGATTTTCCTAAGACAACCATCTATCAATGTAACCTCAAAATTTGGCCTTAGTCCCTATGCCTCATCCTAGTGGAATTGATCTATTTTAGCTTTAAGAATCTGACAAACAAATTCCACTTTAGGCTCCTCCTGAAGAGGTCCTATTGCATGAGTTTCAGTTGCTTGTTCCTAGGGTTTATTTGGCTATTGGCCCCTTCTAGTTTTGGGCCACTTGTCCCTTGGTTGGGACAATCCTCTTTCCTATGGACATTTAGGTCTAGGTGCCATCTATAATCACAACATAACCAAGGCTTAGTGTTTGATGTGTAGCTTAAACTTTTTTAATTCATTATCTCTTTAGATTAGTTACACTTGGCTAAGTTGGGATCATGGAAAATTTGATTATTTTAATATTGTTTTATTATTATTTCATTTAGATGGCTACCAAAGTTCATTGGAAAAGTTTAAATCTCATGAATTAGTGATTTTAATATTATTTTATTAGTTAAACCATGTGGGAGTTAGAAAAAATTTGAAAAAAATTTCATCAAAAACCTAAGGTTTGTGACCCCCATGACGTAGAGCTCACCTTTGGTAGCTATATAAATAAAGAAAGGGGTTAATCGGATAAGTGGTATGAAAGTTATGGGCTCTGGAAGATTGTTGGCTCTAAAAACTACAAAATATCCTCTCTTGTTTTGAAGAAAATGGCAAAAAATTCACTTAATGTTGTGCTTATATATAGACTTTTTGGGCTACATCGATGGAATCCCGTTAATGGGATCACATTGATGTAATTGATAAACAAAACTTTTTATTGTTAAAAACCAAGAAAAACAAAGAGTTTCTTCATCAAATTGAAGTCCATAGGAAGCTAGAAAAGGCAACATCATGATGAAATGCTTGAAGAGGGCTAGATAGTTCATAAAAATGATATTTTGCTTAGAGCACATTAATGAAGGAGTGCACAACTGGACGTAACCAATGTGGAGCACAAAATATTTGAATGCAAAAATGTCTAAGGGATGAGAAACGTAACCAACCCAACCATCGGGTATGTAAGTGAGTTCTCCCCATAGCAGGTTCATGCCCTTAATGCCCTTGCATGCCCTCAAACCAAGAAGTTCATGGGCCCCATGGATGATTAATGGTTATGGTAAGTAAGAACCAAATCAACAAAGAAACGACCAAAGAATTTTAATTATATCCAACCAAGACATTGAAATAGACATGAGAAATGGTAGTGAGGTGAGTCATGGAAAGCATAGGTGGATGAGAGAGAGAGAGGAATGGAGTCATGTATTGTGGTTACATGAAGTTCCTTATGGATTTTATGGTTAATATGACATGTTAATGTTCATCCTTAGTCCAAATTAAAACCAATCACTTTCACTAACTTCACATTGATACTCTTATACTCATCTACCCCCTTCCCAAGGCATAAGGATATCACTCAATCACCATTCCTAAGAGAGAAGAAAAGAGAAGCAAGAAGTGAGATGGGCCTTAGTTAAAGAGGATCATCAAGCATGGGTAACATGTATTTATAGTCTAATAACTAGTTCTTGTAGCCCATTGTTTTTTCTAAGGGGTATGCTTTCAATTCCTATTATTATTATTATTATTTGAATTTTTGGATGGAAACCATACCATGCAAAGACTTTGCTTCTTGTTAATGGTCGATAGTGGAATGGTGAGAAATCTATGGAAACACTCATGCACCCAAGAGGGTAGGCAATTAAAAATAGCATCAAATCCCCTTGAAGTCACACCCTTATCTATCCATTCAATCCTTTCCAAGTTTAAAAACTACCAACATCACAAGTTCATTAAAATTTTCATTTTAAGAAGGAACCTCATACTTCCAAAACAAGGGAACATCATAGAGTTTTGTGGATGGGTGGATGACATGGACTCACTGCCTACATCATGAAAAGAAATCATTTCTTAGTTATCAACATCAATATCAAAAATAGAATCTAGACATTAGCAACCAAATAATAGTATAGTACAAACCACCATCAATTAACAGCTACAATTGCACAAAGTCTTGGCTGCAACAAAGGAAAACATAAGAAAAATTTCAAGCCAAATAAATTAAAATATATAAGAAATTTCAAAATATTTAAGAAAGAGAAAATATTCTAAAAATTATGTAAAACAAAAATTGTAAAAAATAGAAAAAACAAAAAACTAAGGAGACACTTTTTTTTTATTAGCTAAATGACCATCTTCCTCACAATTGAGTTGAAGGGAGAAGATCCAAAAAAATTGAGCATACCTAGAAAGGTTTAAGTTATTACATGTTGACTAGTAGCTTTTTTTTTGGGCTTTTAGGTTTGTATATTAACATGACCCCAAAGGAAAAGGTTTCATAGATAATATAAGATCGCTCCCACAACATTTGAAATTTAGTTCTTTGTGATATGTGTGTGGGATTCTAGTATAGGACCCTATCTCCTAGTTGAAATTTCTTTTTCCTAATTCTAAGATCATGTCATTGTTTATTAAATGCCTTATCCACTTCGTTAGATGATAGGGCCACCTATTGATTCTCATCTAACATGTTGAGATTCATTAAACTTTCTTTTTGTGCTAGGCTAAGGTCAAGGCAAAGGTCATAAGTGGTTCATAGTGTATGAAGCTTTTCTTAAATGGAAAGTGTTGGTAGTTTTGCATACACAAGATCATAGAGAGAGTAACCAATAGGAAGTTTCCAAGTTGAGCAGTAGGCCCAAAGGGCATCATTGAGTTTTATGCTCCAATCCCTCCAATATTTACTAATGGTTCTTGTTAGTATTTTTTTCATCTCCCTATTTGTAACCTCCACTTGACCATTAGCTTGGGGTGATAGGGTGTTATTAATTTATGCTCAACCCCCAAGTGTTGCATGAGCTTCCAAAAGGTGATGCCTATAAAATCAATTTTGTTATCATAAATAAGTACATGTGGCATCCCAAACCTGTTTACAACATGTTGTTGTACAAACCAAGTAGTTGTAGAAGATTTACAATTAGTGATGACCATCACATCTACCCATTACATATAGTAGTCAACAACTACTATAATGTACACCTTTTTATTAGACATGGGAGTGATGGGATCCATGAAATCAATGCCCCAAATATCGAAGAGCTCTAGTGGTTGGATCCATTGTTGAGGTTCCTCCATACAAGCAATCATCCCACCCTCACATTGGCAATGTTCATAGGAGCAAATGAAGTGGTGAGCATCCCTAAAAAGTGTTGGCCAATAATAACCTACCCTAAGGATCTTAACAGTTGTGCATCTCCTAGCATAGTGGTCTCCATGGGGGCCCTTATAAGCATCTTGGAGAACACATAATTGATTATCATCAAGTATGCACCATCAAACCAGGCCATTAGCATACACCTTGTAAAGATGTCCGTTGATTTTGATGAAGTGTTTTTCCTAGTAAAGAAACTACCATTTCTTCCTATTATCCCATTCCTATGGCATTTTTTGAGTGAGAAGGTAGGTGAGAATGTTATCGTACTAGTTTATTTTAGTGGAAACGTGTTTAGTTATAGCCCCAACAAAGAGAATTTCATCAAGAAACTAATATGAAAGTGGGCTCTCCTCCTCTTTGTTGTTCCATCTCAATCAAGACAAGTGGTCAACAACCATGTTCTTAGTCCCCTTTCAATCTACCATTGTCAAATCAAATTCTTGTAAGATCACAAGCCACCATATGAAATGGGGACTTACTATCAACTTATTAATTAGGAACCAAATTACACTATGACCCATGTGTACAAACACCTTGTACCCAAGCACATAGTGCTAAAATTTTTTCAAGATAAATACCATTGTCATTAGTTCTTTATCCATGGTGGTGTAGTTCAATTGTGCACCCACAATGCTTCTACTTGCATAATGGATATAGTAAGGACATTTCTAATCGTCCAACTACATGAGCATGTCTTCCAAGGTATAATTGGATGTCTTCATCATGATGTGAAAGGGTCTGGACCAGTTAGGTACTTGTAGAATTCAAGTTTCTATGATCTTTTTCTTGAGTTTTTGGAATGCATGTTGGCATTCCTTGATCCATACAAATGGAGCATCCTTCTTTGTTAGCTCCACCAAGAGTTTAGCAATCTTAGAGAAATTCTCAATGAATCACTAGTAGTAGCCAATGTGTCTAAGGAATGACCTCACATCTTTAACTATTTCCAACTATTGGGTAATTCCTTGGATGTTCCTTATTTTTTTAGGATCTATCTCAATCCATTTCTAAGAAATTTCTTGCCCCAACACAATGCCCTCCTAGACCATCAAGTGGCTTCTCTACCAGTTGAGCCTAAGGTTTGGCTTCACACATCTTTTCAGCACTTACTCAAGATGATCTAGGACTTGCTTGAATGTAGCCCCATGGGTAGAGAAGTCATCCATGAGGACTTCCACCCCACTACCAAGCTACTATTGGAAAATGCTCACAACAAAGCATTGGAATGTGGAAAGGACACTACACAAGCCAAATGACATCTTTCTGTATGCAAAAGTTCCCGAAGGACTCATGAATGTAGTTTTGGCCTAATATTTTGATGCTATCTAAATTTGGTTATAGCCACTATAACCATCCAGAAAGCTAGAGTAATAATGCCAAGAAATTATGTCCAACACTAGGTCCACAAATGGTAATGAAAATGATCCTTAAATTTTTCCATGTTCAATAGCTTGAAATTGATGCAAGCCCTCCATTTCCCACCTTTCCTTGGAACTATGATGAGTGGGCTAACCCACTTACTATTCACAATGAACCCTACCTTGAGGAGTTGTTTGATCTTCTCTTTAATGATCTGCTTCAGTTTGGGATTCAACCACTGTTATGACTACGTCTTTGGTTTTATGAAGGAATTTGTGTAAATTCAATGCTAGCGTATCCTTGGATCAGTTCCAATCAGCTCATGATGTGACCAAGCAAAGGTTTTTGGTCATTTTTTGACCACCTCCAACAGCTTCTTTTTCTACATAGGAGCAAGGTTAGTATTGATAATGATCAACTTACCATTTTTCAAAAAATCATATTTCATTCCAATAAGTTTTTAACTCAAGGGGCTCCTACATAAATCTCTCAAGGATTTCCAACTCTCCCCAATTGGTGTCATTAGATTCATCGGAGAGTTGGTGATGAACTTACTCTAGTTCATCCATGCCTTCAATGTAGGCACTTTTAGGCTCTTAGTCTATTTCATGTGTAGTGTTGAACTACTTTAAGATTTAGCTATTAGTCATTGGGTGCCCTCCTATTTTATGACTATTGTGTACATGCACCTTTGCACTTCTATGACATCAACACACTGCTTGCATGCTATGATTGTTATGCTTTTAAATGTTCATAATTTCTACCCGTAGTGGCACCCTATGTCACTATACATGATGCATGGAATGTGCTTACTCTCTATTTTCTCAAAGTCATTTTCCTTGGAAATTTCCAATGAGAGGTCTCTGATTCCTAGCCATGCATCAATTGTACTTAGCTAAGCCCTTCCCATGATGATTGGAAAGTCCCCCTTATAGTTATCTACTTGGATCACCAGGAAGTTAGTAGGATAGGACCATCCATACACAATAGTCATAATGTCCTCCACCAATCCCAGGGGAATGGTGATGGACTAATCTACTAACTCAAGATGAATGTTGCTCTTCTTGAGAGAAGGCAGGATGTAGGCTTTGTACATTTCATGAGAGATCATATTGACACCACAACCTAAGTTTAGAAGAGCCTTACAAGGCTCATTCCCAGTGATTTGCAAGTAAATGAGAGGACTCCCAAGATTAAACCTCTTCCTAGGAAGGTTGCCGGCCCTTATGTAATCTTTGACCATGTGGGTCAACATTACAATATGCACTTTGGAAGGTGTTTAGTTTGAAGGGATCTCAAAGGATGTTGTAGATGAGGAAGAAGAAGCAAGGTCAATAGTTGTAGGTGTCTGTGAGGGCTTAGTAGGACTATTGGTTCAGAAAAAAGGGATGTTTTTTAGGCTTATTATTTGAACCATTTGACTATGGAGCTACCTATAAGTTAATAGCCCTTGTAACATTTCTTTGCTATGGTTGGGCTAGAATTTCACCCTGCATGGATGGAGTGGGTGGCAACTAAGTTGAGGATGGAGGTACATGTGCATAATGATGAGAAGGATAATATGGAAATGGGGACTCCCTTCTTGGATATTATAATTTATTATAGTCAAGAGAGAGAGTAGTTGTGGTGCTGGAAAGAGGCATGATTGGAAGAGTCACACAAAGAAATAAGCTACTGAATATAGTACCCATATGGATCTAGCTGCTAATAACAGTAATGCTTCCTTAGTAGTGGCATCACCAATGACTGCGGGTGATGCCACTATTGGTATTTCTCATGAGGTTGATGTGGAGCTCTACTCAAATATTAGGCTTGTTTGTGGAACTATCTGTAGTTGCCTTAAGGATAAGGCAACCTTTTGGATGCTTGCCTTTTTGCCAATCTAAAATTTAGAGTGTACATCCTAGATTCCTACAAGTGTGACACAACTAGGAAACATTCCTTAGGATGCTTATATTGGTAGATGTCACACCCACCATCATCATTTATTTTTGAATCTACAACCTCTTCAACAATATTAACTTTGCACTTATACTTCTGATGGGCATGTTCAACTTCCTTCATTCTCCTTTGATCATGACCGCTACCTTGCTCTTTGGACCCCTCTACAATTCATAGAGTAGTTTAAAAATTTTCATCCAAAGAGTTCCAAATTTTGTCTATCTTAGCCAATATTTTAGAAATATATTTTTGTATCAACAAGATCTTGCATTGTACTACTTCATCAAGTGGTGCCTCCTCCTCATTGTCACAAAATTGGACCTTCCTTTTATAGATGGAAGGGTCCTGGTTGTACTCCTCTGCACTTTTTTTCTTTCTCAATTCATCCTCTTCTTTGACCACCTACTCAATTAGCCTTTGGATCTGATGGATCCTTAGCTTTGAAAGTCTCCCTTAGGCATAGATCCCAAGAGTTCTCTTCATTTCTATCTGAAGCCCATCTATGATACGATGTAGTTGGTCCCTTTGAGAATAGCCATGGCTTAGGCATTGGTACAATAGAGAGTAATACCTATCCATAGCTACATTGAAGGATTCATGTATTTTTTACTTCCATCCTTGGATCTACCATCTCAAGTTAGATACTTAGAAGTACATTTGATACTTGTCATTGAAGAGTTCAAGCATCGTACTCCATCATTTGATTTATATCAATTCTAAGGACTAGTACCAACTTTAAGCCTCCTTGATGAGTGTCCTATGGAATAGCTTCAATTTTTCCATTTATTCCCCATGTTCTATAAGGTGCATGCATTTTGAAAGGCTTAAAGTTGGTTCTATGGATCATAATTGTATCCTCCTTTAAACTTAAAAATATGGTTCATATTCAACTATTTAATCCAGCTATCTTTCATGTGCCTTGTTGGAATCCTCATAGCCTCTACAATGTTCAACATATCTTTGGTTGCAACACAAGGCTAATCATAGTCATAGCAACTTTGATGACCATGATGCCCATGATGCCCTCTATTATCCCTTCATTCTCTATGGTGGGCCTCCCTTGATTGCCCACATCCCTAGTCTCTACTATTCTGGCAAGGTATGCCATCATCTCTATCCTACTATTCACCTCCATCATGGTTTCTTCCTCTACAACTTCGATGAAAGCTAGAGGAGGAAGAAGATGAGGATGAAGAAGGCAAATAGGAAGGAGGACTAGCACTAGAATGATGCCTACTACTTCCTCTCCTTTGGTCTTGAACATAATCATCATGTTTGTCTTTATCGTGGTGCTTATCATTATTCTTGCCTTAACTCCCTCATTTAGAGCCCCCATAGTAATGGAACCTATTCTTTTTCAAACCAAAATTTTTTATAGTTCACTATAAATTCTAGTTAAGGATCCCTTCATCAAAGAAGAGGGGAGAAGAATCAGTGTTTTGAGGACCCCCAAACAAGGAATCCTCTCCTTTCTTTTGGCCTAGTAGGAACAAGGGGTTTTTGAACTACTTACCCTTTGATGCCTCTTAGCACATCTCCATCTGCCAATCTTTCCTCCACTGTGCATTTTTTGGATGATGATCTCAATAATCATGATCTTGCACAATGTACTCAGAATTGAGCCCTTAGATACTGAATCTCATAAGATTGTGGAGAAGCATTATAGGAAATAATCAATTAGACAGCAACATTATGTTACCCTTCATGTCCCTCCATCATAATTGTTCATCATGAGGTAGGATGAAAGTGAAATCTAGAACATACTCATCCAAATGAATATAGATTACTTTGCATTGTTAGGACACGAGTGGCTTTGGGCCTTTTTGCCTTTGATTGGAAGTGTGCTGAGACAGCTGTGGAGATTCTTCCCTATGAGAAGAAGCCATATTACTTTTGAAGAAAAATATTGTGCTTTTGCTATTATTATTTTTCTTAATGATTTTGACTTTAAGTTTCATTACAATGTCGTTGGATAATTTCATTAACTCCTAGGTAGTGTACATAGCTAACTAAAGTCCCCAAAAACAGTATCAATGATGAGCAGAAAGCATTCTACATCCAACCATATGAATCACTAGCATTCACTAAGTGATTTGGTCAAATTTTGTTAGCTCTCTAAGCACACTTGATCTAGGCAATGAATTTCAAGGACATGATTGTTGTCTTCCCAATTCCACTTGTAAGGCACAATGGTATGGTTAAGTGTCATTGAGGCATATGATTTGTATCATTTTTATGTTTTTTATTAAATTTTCATAAATATAGAAAATAATGTAATTGAATATTTAATTAATTTAAGAACTAATTAATGCCTTAACTAATCCTAACATAAGTATATGTTCCAATCTACCATACACATCTTAAACACATTGCAACACTACTGGTTTACCAAGCATAAATGCTACTGGGATTATCAGGCATTAATGTATGCTCAAGATGTTTGTACTTATGGACATTAATTACTTGCTATTAATTAATTAATTAAATGCATGAACATAAATTACATGAATAATAAATGCATTAAGGAAATATTAAGCTAATTTCTAAGTGATGCAAGGTTTATCAAGAAGCTCATCTTTATTGTCATTTACACCAAAGTGTTCAGGTACATAAGTGGTCGAATAAAGATTTATACACTTCTTAACTCCTACTACAAGCACTTAAAAAATATTCTAATTCTCAAATAAACAAATTGCAATAGTTTAGCTAAACTATGAATGAATGAATGCCATAAATGCGGTGGGTCCACTCATTTATATAGGTAAGACTAGACACTACATTAATGCATATGCATTAAACCATGTATTAATGGGTACCTGTCGATGGGATGACATCAACACATACACATCCATAAGATCACATCGACACATTCATGTCAATGTGGTCCTATCAACCACAACTTATTAGACTCTCATAACATCTTATATCCAATGGCTTCAAAAGAGATAGGGTTTATGTTACTTTATTTCTCAAACATGAAGGTAATGATTTACTTATTGTACAAACTAATGTTGATGATATTATTTTGGAGCTACTAATGATATTCTATGCAAGAAATTCTAAGATCTCATGCAATCAAAATTCAAAATGAGCATGATGCGGGAGCTCAACAATTTTCTTAAATTACAAATCAATCAAACAAAAGATGAAACCTTTATTTTTCAAACTAAGTACATCAAGGATTTACTACTCAAATTTAACTTGACAGAAGTAAAGGTAAAAAATACTCCTATGGTAGCAAATTTCAAACTCATCAAATATGACCAAGGAAAACCTGTTGTTCTCAAGCTCTATAGAGGTATGATAGGTAGCCTACTTTATTTAACTGCTAGTAGGCTAGATATAGCATTAAGTGTAGGAATTTGTGTAAAGATCAGGCAAATCCCAAAGAATCTCAACTAAAGGTAGTTAAACATATTTTTCATTATCTAAAAGGTAATACTAATTCAGGACTTTGGTATCCAAAGGGTTCCCCACTTAATATTGATGGGTATTGTGATGCAGATTGGGAAGGTTGTACAAATGATTATTGAAGCACTAGTGGAAATTTCTTTTTTCTAGGAAAACATCTTGTCTCTTAGGCAATCAAAAAGTAAACATCCACTACACTTTCTATGACCAAAGTCAAGTACATTTTAGCTAGAATTTGTTGTGCATAAATTTTATGGATTAAAGAAGCTCTTAAGGATTTAGGGATTAAACCCTAATCTACATCAATTTTTAGTGAAAATAACAATGCCATCAACATGATAAAAAATCCTATCCAACATTCTCATACTATACACGTCGAAATTCATCATCATTTCATATGAGCATACACTCAACTTGGGCATGTAAAGCCAGAATTCATTGGGATAGAAAATCAACTTGCTATTGCTTACACCAAACCTCTTAATGAATAGCAACTCATTACTCTTTGTAAAGACATGTGGATAGATTCTTGTCCTATTAAGTAAGTTTTCTACCTTAATTTCCAATAAAACATAAATACTCACAAATCTGTGTGTGTGTGTGTGTGTGTGTGTGTATTTCTAAATCTTTTGTCAAATTCTACATGTATATTTTGTTAACCTATTGGTATGTCAAAACCTTAGAGAAAATGGAGAATGTGGGATGTGTGTGTGTGATGACAATTTTGCAAGACCATGAGCAAGAACTTCAAATTGAAAAACAAAACATGAAGAACAAGATCCATGATGAGATGAAAAAACAAAGACTAAGTGAACAAGATGAGGACGTGGATGGAAAAAAATCTACAATCCAAACGAAGATGTTCTGAGGATTGTCAAGAAGCTAAAGTGATGAGTGGCGAGGTATCCCTATGCTCAACCATACGAATACGAGTGTTTCACACATGATCTAGTCAAATTCCAAGGACTAAGTGCTTATGCACCTTTGTGGAACAAGGATGAGTTGGTTAATCATTATCTTTCCAAACTTACTTGTATGTCATGGTTGTATGATTAAGTAAGCTTGAGGCATATGATTTTTATAGCTTTTATGTTTTTTATGTCCTGTGCTAACAAGGGGTAGAGAGATAACTAAGTGACTAATTTAATTTAACTATTCATTAACTAGGTTCTAACTAATCCTAACACCAGTATCCATTCCCACTTACTGTACACATCCTGAACCAGTGTAATGCTGCTAGGATTATCAAATGCTAATCATTACTGGGTTACTAAGCATTACACGCATGCTCGAAGTGGTCACACTGAGTGTATTTATTTAGGAGAGTTGTAGGGTGAGAGAGAACATTAATTAACTAGGAAAGCATTTAATAACAGTAATTAACACTAATTAATCTATTCTAGATGCTGCAAGTTTTATCATAAAGTTCATCTTTATTACCGTACACAAGGTGTGCTTAGGTACACAATGCTCAAATAAAGATTCGTTCACTTTATGACTACTACTGCAGGCATGCAGAAATAATTCTAAATCTGGGAGGGAGAAAAGGCAAGATTTTGGCTAAGGGACTAACTAATCTATTGCCAAACCAAGGGTGCCCACCTCTTATTTATAGGCAAGGAGACAGGTCCCAATATTGGGTATCCAACATCACATGGTTGGCTCCGATATCACAGATGCGACATCGCAGCCCCAATATCACAGTTTATCATACCCCCATGACTGAATGAAAACTCATCCTTGAGTTCCTTACAAAATATTGGAAAGGTATGGGATTATTGACTGAATGACAACTGACGATAGAACAAGATGACAGACTCAACATGCCTAGTGAACAGATCAACAAGCATATTACAACATTAGTGTTCATGATCATTGTGGTGAACATTGTACATAAATGACATCCAAGCCTTCACTTGATAGCTTGAAGAGAAAGAGAAAGAGAAAAGAGAATGAGGCATGTTACTACCAATGCCGAGATTATGCCTTCCATTGTTTATTCATAACCACACATCCAAACTTGCTCCTTTTGGAAATGCTCCTACTTTGGTCCATCCTGAGTGCTTCCTTCAAGCCCAATTCATTGTTCGTATGATCGCCATCTACACACACAACACAGTCACAAATTAGCAAGGACAAATAAACCACAATGCAGTCGATACCTTGCCTCAATATAAAGTGCATTGGCTGAGTTGTGGGTATGGCAGATACTGGTTCAGAGATTTATCACTGGTGACTACCCAAGGTGTAGGGGTTAGGCAAATAGTAGAATGGAAAAATTGAAAACGTTTTGTGTTAGGGCCCCCACAACTAAGAGCAAACCTCCGATAGCTATAAGATGGAAAAATATAAGGAACAAGAAAGATGGGAAAAACAACAATGGTAATGCCAATAATATGGATGTCATAGATGGGGATGAAATGAGAAATGGCTGATTGCAAGAAATTTTTAAGAAAAAGAAGTTAACAATTTCACAAAAAAGGAATGCTAGTGGGTCCTTCCCAAAGCAAGCTCATGCCCTTTATGCCCTGACAAGCCAACAAACCAAAGAGTCCGTAGGCTCTAGGAATGTCATTTGGAAGCAAGAGTTAAAAACTTACCCACAAGAATTCACCAAAGAAAAAAATGCATCAACAAAGATATAGATGAATAATAAAACTAGCAATGAGATGGAAAATGGGAAGAAAGATGGAGAGGAGAGAATGGAATGGAATCCCAAGAATAAGGTTGTGTAAACTCCCTTATGTATTTTATGGTTAATGTGACTAAGTAGAACTCATTCCAAATCCAGAATCAAACTATCCACATTCAGTGACCTCACATCAATACACTAGACCAATCCATCCTCTTGAAGCAACACCCTTTTCAACCATTAAGTCCTTCCTTGGTTTGAGAAATACCAAGTACAAACTATACAGTTCCAAGCCAAAGGAGACCATAGGATTCCATGGATGCATGAACGGTGTGGACTCATTGCCTATTTTATCAAAAGAACCATACCTTAGTAGTAGCACCATAATTCAAAGGTAAAGACCAAACATTAGTAATTAATATGATATAATTCAATCCATCATCATGAGCACTTATTGGATGATGAATGAAAGTAAAGCAATCAAGCAATCAAAAAAATAGTAAAAATGTAAACAATGGTGTAAAACAAAAATAAGAAAAGTTGAAAAATGTGTAAAAAAAAAATTTAAAAAGAAATAAGGGCCTAGAATGGTTGGCATAGGTGGCCATCTCCCCCACGACTGAGTTGGAAGGAGGAGATCCAAAATAGTGAGCAAGGTTGTCCACCAATAGAGGTAGTATGAGTACTGGCTATCCTAAGCTCATGGAAAGGTTTGGTTTGTTGGATGTTGACCAATAGTTTCTTATCTTGGCTTTCAAGTTTGTATATCATCATGGCCCCCAAAGGAAAAGTTGCATGAATGACATAAGGTCCTTCCCATAGCATTTGAAATTTGGTGCATTGTGGCACATGTGTGGGATTCCAGTAGAGAACCTTATCTCCTGGTTGATATTTAACTTTCCTAATTTTGAGGTTATGATGTTGTTTATTGAATGCCTTATGTAATTCATTAGATGGTAGGGCAACTAATCGGTTCTCATCTAGCAAGTTAAGCGTCACTAACCATTGTTTCTGTGCTAGATTAAGATCAAGGTTGAGATCACATGTTGTGGATAGTGTACAGAACTCAGTTTGGATAGGGAGCGTTGGAAGTTTTCTGTACACTAACTCATAGGGAGAGTATCCTTTAGGGAGTTTCCATGTGAAGTGGTCTGCCCAAAGAGCATCATTCAATTTAGTGCTCCAATCTTGCCTATACTTGCTAATGGTTCTTGTCAATATCTTTGTAATCTCCCTGTTGGTGACTTCGGCTTGACCGTTCGCTTGGGGGTGGTACGATGTAGTCAGTTTGTGCTCAACCCCTAAACGTTGCATTAATTTTTGAAAAGTCACACCTATGAAGTCTGTATCATTGTCTAAAATAAGTGCACGAGGCATGCCAACCCTATTCATGATTTGTTGTTGAACAAATCATGCAGCTATAGATGATGTATAGTCCTTAACAACAATTGCTTCTGCCCATTTTCTAAGGTAATCAATGGCAACTACGATATAAGCTTTTCCATTGGAAATTGGTGTAATGGGTCCCATGAAGTCAATTCCCCAAATGTCAAAGGGTTCTAAAGGTTGAATCCATTGTTGCGAACCCTCCATTCTAGTAGTCATTCCCCCATCACATTGATAGCACTCACAAGATTGGACGAATTGATGGGCATCCCGAAACAATGTAGGCCAATAATATCCTACAAGCAAGATCTTGATAGTCATTCGTCTTCTAGCATAATGACCCCCACAAGGACCCTCATGAGCATCTTGGAGAACTTGCAGTTGATCTATATCGGGAACACACCATCGAACCAAGTCGTTGGGACATACTTTGTAAAGTTGCACATTAATCTCCATAAAGTACTTGGCTCGGTGAAGAAACTATTGTTTCCTCTTAAGGTTTAACTCTTGTGGTGTTTGTTGGATAAGGAGATAGGTAAGAATGCTATTGTACCAATTCGTCTCTATGGGTGATTGATTACTTACTACACTAGCAAAGAGGAATTCATCAGGGAAATGATCAAAAATTGGATACTCATCCTCTTTGTTATCCCATCACAACCAAGATAAATGATTGGCAACTACATTCTTGGTGCCTTTACGATTGATCATCGTTAAATTGAACTCTTGTAAGATTACAAGCCATCGTATGATATGAGGGCTTACCATTGGCTTATTCATGAGGAACCAGATTCCACTATGATTTGTATGTATATATACTTTATAACCTAATACATAGTGCCTAAACTTTTCTAGTGCAAACACTACAACCATTAATTCTTTCTTTGTCATAGTGTAGTTAAGTTGTGCACTAGCAATACTTCTACTTGCATAGTGGATGTAATAAGGAAGTTTCTAGTCATCTAACTGTGTAAGTACAGCTCCTAAGGCATAGTTGGATGCGTCAATTATGATATGGAATGGTTTGAACCAGTCAGGAGCTTGTAGAATGGGTGTTTCTAATAGCTTCTATTTCAAGGTTTGGAAAGCTAACTCGCATTCCCTAGTCCATTTGAAAGGTACATCCTTTTTCATTAGTTCCACCAATGATTTGGCAACCTTTGAAAACTTCTCAATGAATCTCCTATAGTAGCCAATGTGTCCAAGGAATGACTGGATATCTTTGATAGTTTCGGGTTGACGGGGTAATTCCTTAGATAACTTTAATTTTCTCGGGGTCTACCTCTATCCCTGTGTGTGAGATTTTATGCCCTAGGATGATGCCTTCTTGGACCATCAAATGGCTTTTCTACCAGTTGAGCCTCAAAATGGTTTCTACACATCTTTTTAGCACTTTCTCTAACCAGTCCAAGGCTTGATCAAATTTTGCTCCATAAGTGGAGAAATCGTCCATGAAGACCTCCACACCATTTCCTATCTGCTATTGGAATATGCTTAGAATTAATTGTTGAAATATTGCAGGGGCATTGCACAAACCAAACAGCATCTGTATGTATGTAAATGTTCCCCAAGGACTGGTGAACATAGTCTTGGCTTGGTCTTCTAGGGCTATTTGTATTTGGTTGTATCCACTATATCCATCAAGAAAACTATAGTAGTGATGCCCTATGATGGTGTCTAAGACTTGGTCGACAAATGGCAATGGAAATTGATCCTTGAATGTTGCCATGTTTAGTAGCCTAAAATCTATGCACATCCTCCATTTGCCTCCCTTTTTAGGTACAATTACTAAGGGGCTAACCCATTCACTATCAGCAATGGGGTATATCAACCCATCTTTTAGAAGCTGTTTAATTTCTTCCTTAACTACTTGCTTTAGCTTTGGGTTGAATCGTCTCTATGGTTGTCTTCGAGGCTTCATAGAGGGGTCGGTGAAAATTCTATGTTGGCATATCCTAAGATCTATTTTAGTTAATTCAGGATATGACCAAGTGAAGGCTTTTGACCATCTATTTATTACCTTCAGCAATTCCTCTTTCTGTTGTGAAGCAAGATTCATGTTAATAATTATCAACTTTCCATTTTTAAGGAACGTGTATTCCATACTGGTGGACAATGGTTTCAGCTCAAGGGGCTCTTGCTTAAACTTCTCAGGGATTTCCAACTTCCCCCAGTTGATATTTTCAAGGTTAAGACTTGGAAGTTGGTAGTGGACTTGCTCTAATGTGTATACACTATCGATCTAAGTGCAAGTCAAACCCTCATTTGGTTTCATGCATATGAGTGAATTGCTTTCTTAATTAGCTATCAACCACTGGGTGCCTTCCTGTCGTGTGGTTGCTGCATACAAGCATCTTTGTATGTTTGTCACTTGTGCACACTGATTGCATGTAGGCAACATTAAACTTTGCACAAACCATGACTTCTGCACGCAATTACACCCTGTGTCACTATATGCAATGCATGAAATTTTCTTCTTCTTGATCTTTCCAAATGTATTTTCCTTTGATATTTCAAAGGAAAGATCACGGATTCCTAGGCATGCATCGATTGTGCTCAACCATGCTCTTCCCATTATGACTAGGAAGTCCCCCTTACTATTGTTCACTTGAATCACTAGGAAGTCAACTAGGTATGACCACCCACAAACAATGGTGACAATGTCCTCCACTAATCCCAATGGGACAGTGATGGACTAGTTGGCCAACTCTAAATGAATGTTGCTCTTTTTCAATGGAGGTAGGTTCTAGGCCTTGTACATTTCTTGAGATATTAGATTGACACCATAACCTAAGTCCAAAAGAGCTTTTCACGGTTCATTCCCAGCAATTTGTAAATATATTAGAGGACTCCCAGGATCAAAGAACTTCCTAGGAAGATGGCCATCTTTGATCTAATCGGTGAAAGCATGAGTTAACATGATCATATGCATTGAGCGTGGTGTTTGGATTGAAGGGAGCTCCGAAGTTTTGAGTGATGGTGAGGCAATTGAAGAATTAGCCGCTTATGGTTGAAAGGGCTTAGTTGGATTGTTGGTTCTAAAGAAGGGTCTTTTCTTCATGAAGTTGTCTAAACCAACAGTAGATTGAGAGTTAACAGCCCTTGTGGTATTATGTTGTTGTGGCTGAGCATGGAGTTCACCTTGCATAGCAGGAGCAGGTGGTAATGGAGCTATAGGTGGAAGAGATGTGGTCGGATGAGAAGGATGGTATGTTTATGGAATATCGCCCCTAGGAGAAGGAGTCCTATAATACTCATGGGCTTGGTAGTGAGGTTGAGGAGTAACATGACCAATAGAGTCATGTGGAGAGATTGGGTGTTGCACGTAATATCCATATGGGTCAGGTTGCCGATAAGGATATTTTTGCCTTAGTGGTGGCATTCCCCATGATTGTCGATGTTTCTGCTATTGATATTACTCAATTGGTTGTGGTGGAGTTACACTTGGATAATACGTTAAGGATTGGTGGAACTATCTTGGGTTACCTTGAGGATAAGGTAACCTTTGGGGTATTTGCCTTTTGTTTAATCGTGGTTTGAGTGCATACACCCTAGACTCCTGCAGATGTGAGATTACAGGGCAACATCCTCTAAGATGGTCATATTATCATATCTTGCATCCACTATCATTATCTATATTTGTTTCCACAACCTCTTCGATGATGGAAACTTTGCCCTTACCCTTGTTACATGCATGTTCCACTTCTCTCTTTTTTCTATTTTCACGATCACTACCTCATCCTCTAGACTCCTCCACTAATTTAAGAACAGTTTGAAATCTATTATCTAGGGAGTCCCACATTTGGTCTACCTTTGCCGATACTTCTGATGTCAACTTTTGGATAGGCAAAGTTTTCCTATCACCATCTCTTCGAGTGGTGACTCCTCTTCATCCTCACAAAATCTTACTCCCCTCTTCCAGAGGGAAGGATCTCTGTTATATTCTTCCGTTCTTTCTCTCTTCCATAGCTCACCTTCTTCTTTAGCAACTTGCTCCAACAATCTTTGAATTTGATGGGACCTAAGCTCAAATAGTCTTCCTTGGGCATAAGTCCAAAAGGTTCTTCGTGTTTCATGCCTAAGCCCATCTACAAGATGGTGTAGTTGATCCCTTTGCGAATAACCATGGCTAGGGAAACAATGTAACAATGCATAATATTGGCCCATGGTAGCATCCAAGGGTTCATGTCCTCCTTGTTTCTATCCTTGGATTTGCTTTCGCAAGTTAGACACTCGGGAGTACGTTTGGTACTTGTCGTTGAAAAATTCTAACATAGTATTGCACTTATAGATGGATTTCAATTCTAAGGACTGGTACTATCTTTCCACTTCTCTATGTTTTGTAAGGCACATGCATCAAGGAATGCTTGTAAGTGATTTTGAGGATCAACATTGTATCCCCCTTCAAACCGTGGGATATTGTTCATATCCAATCTCTTGATCCTACTATCTTTTTGGTGCCCTGTTGGAACTCTAATAGCCTCAATTATGTCTAACATGCTTCAAGTAGTGAGTAGGGGTTCATCATGATCGTTTTGTCCATGGCGTCTATGATGTCTACGTTGTTCCCTACTCTCCCTTCTTCTATGTTGTGATTCTCTAGAGTGCCCTCGTCCCCTTTCCTAGTTATTTTGTCTATGACTTCCACTTGGCCTACTTCTATCCTCATTGTCCTTTCCTCTATGACTGCATTCGAATATTGAAGAAGAGGGTGAAGGAGATGATGAAGGTGAAAAAGAAGGAGAACCATCACCATGACGGTGTCTGCTTCCTTCTCTTTGACAGTCTTAGCCTTGATCATAATTGCGATCAGAATGTCCACCTTTATCATGTGTCCATGTTCCTTTTTCGGACCCTTTGTGCCTGTGGGTATCAGAACTTGGGTTATGAATAGTGGAATGAAGGTTCTGATACATAACCCCTTGACCAAAGTCAAGGGGAGGAACATCATTTCATGGGAAACCTCCTAAGGCAGGTTCACCACCCTCATTTTTGCTTAAGACATGTGGGACATCCTGGGACCACTTGTCCTTCAAAGACTTGTGATATCTCTCCTATTGCAAGTTCCTTTGATGTTGTGCCTTCATGGGATGATATTCCCTCAAATCATGGTCTTGCACAACATATTCCACGTGTAAGTGCTGCATGCCAATTCGTGTGAGAGCATGAAGAAGCTTGCTTGGGACTGAACGATCAGGAGGTAACACTATGTTACCTTCTAAGTCTTGCTAACACAGTTTTTCGTCTTGATGGAAAATAAAGGTGAAGTCTGGTATATACTCATCAAGATGAACATATACCACATGAACTTTTTGGGGTACTGGCAAATCAATGTCATGCATATTATGCTACTGATTATTTTCTGTATCAGACCTAGGCGATGAAGCACTTTTGTATGAAGAAGGAGACATACTTGACCGTTCAGTGTGCAATGTATTGCTATATGTTATTATTTTTTTTCTTAACCAACCCTAAGGGTTCGTTCCAATGATGTCAATGATTTCCTAAATTCTAGTTAGCACACAAACAACAAAGTCCCTAACAATGGTGCCAATGATGAGCAACGAGGTATCCTTATGCTCAACCATATGAATATGAGCATTTCACGCACAATCTAGTCAAATTTCAAGGACTAAGTGCTTATGCACCTTTGTGGAACAAGGACGAGTTGGTTAATCATTGACTTCCCAAACTTACTTATATGTCATGATTGTATGGTTAAGTAAGCTTGAGGCATATGATTTTTATAGCTTTTATGTTTTTTATGTCCTGTGCTAACAAAGGGGGAGAGAGATAACTAAGTGACTAATTTAATTTAACTATTCGTTAACTAGGTTCTAACTAATCCTAACATCAGTATTTGTTCCCACTTGTTGTACACATCCTGAACTAGTGCAACGCTGCTGGGATTACCAAACGCTAATCATTACTGGGTTACCAAGCATTACACGCATGCTCGAAGTGGTTGTACTGAGTGTATTTACTTAGGAGAGTTGTAAGGTGAGAGAGAACATTAATTAACTAGGAAAGCATTTAATAACAATAATTAACACTAATTAATCTATTCTAGATGCTACAAGGTTTATCATAAAGTTCATCTCTATTGCTGTACACAAGGTATGCTCAGGTACACAATGCTCGATTAAAGATCCATTCGCTTTATGACTCCTACTACGAACATGCAAAAATAATTCTAACTTTGGGAAGGAGAAAAGGCAAGAGTTTGGCTAAATGACTAACTAATCTATTTCCAAACCAAGAGTGCCCACCTCTTATTTATAAGCAAGGAGACAAGTCCTAATATTGGGTATCCAACATCGCATGGTTGGCTCCGATATCGCGGACCCAATATCACGGATGCGATATTGCGGCCCCGATATCACAGTTCATCATAAAGGATCATAAAAATGCTTCATATCTCAAAGTTCTTCTAGAGAGTAGACATCTGGCAGAAACAACAGACATCTATCTTACATAGTAGATGTCTATAGGAAGACATCTCATAGTAGACATCTACACTTTCAGGTAATTGTCTCTCCTACATTGAGGGCTCTCTTAAATAGATGTCTAAAGCTTGAAGTAGACGTCTATACTAGCTATTTAATAATTATTGCATGAATTCCAAGGAGTTTTCAGAAACTTCAAGATTATAAGACAAAGTGAAAATTTTGGAAATTGTACAAGCATTAGTCATTGAAAGATTCATCATTAGCTATTCTAAGTGAAATTGTTTTTTTCTCTTCATTGTATGATCATTTGCTTGTATTGATTGTATTAAGCTTCAAGTACAATAATTTGTAAAGTAAGTTACATTCTTTTATTTTTCTTTTTCTTTCTTTCTTGTAGCCCTGTGGGGTTGATGTGCTTCTTGCAAGAAGACATCTTTGTTGAGCTTATCAAGATCGTGCAAGATTAAGTAGTTTTGCGGTGTCATAATGCTTCAATGTAGAGCTCAATTTTGTAAAGGTTGTGGGATCCTCTACATCACATTTTAATCTTGATGGAAGCTTGTGGGATTAAGTAGTATTATAGTGACCAAACACTTTAGAGTAGAGTTCAAAGGTTGTAACCACATTTTGAAGAAACAAAGTCTAGAGCTGTGCATAGTTTCTATCCTTGTAGACATACCCAAGTTGGGGAACCATGTAAAATTTGTTTACAGTTTTGGTGCTTATAGCATTTTAAATTAGGGAACTTATTCGAACCTTCTTCTAAGTTCACAATCCATATATTTGATGTTCTATTTTAATTAATAAAACTTTTTTTTTTTTGAAGATGAAATAGCATGTATGGAAAGTAAACTATGTGATTTAGTCATATAAATAGTTGGTTTATAATATGGACTTAATGAGATCATAGTCATTTAAGTTTATGAAAGGATTTTTTGCATCTAAGAAAGATCAAAGAGTAGCAAGAAAGAAAAGACTAGAAGTGTAGAAATAAAGCTACAAATTATACACTAAGTAGAGAAGCAGTAAAGCTAAAAGTTAAAAACTAACTCTATTCATTACAATAACACAAAACTTTTTTTGGGGAATTCAGCCCTCATCAATGTGTTTTACAAACATGCAATGTTGTAGAGTGAAGAATGAGTAGCAAGTGTCAAGAATAAATAGTAGAGGAGGATCCCAACTTGTCAAAAAAATAGAATTATCATGTTTGGGCAAATAAAAAAACCCTAAACATATGGGCCATTGTGGGGGTGGGGTATGGACACTTACAAGTATTCTTGTCAAAAAAAAAGTATAAAGCTTTTAAGGATTTCATTAACAAGCAATTGCATTTGGGATGATGTTCTGGAGACTTAAGTCTTCTTAATGAAGCAAAGCAAGTATAGGATTTATGAGAACCCTCATGTTCAAGGATTTGATTGAAATCTAATTTGCAAACAAGAGGGGCACAATTAATATTATGAATGTCATGATGTTGTAGCAACAATTCAAAAAGTGGCTAGGTAGAAGAAGCATCCATGGAATCTGCTACTGTACTAAGCAAGTGTATGAGGGTTGAATAGTAAACATGACATAGGCCTATGAGTAAACTCATGTAGTGATCCACTAAATCTAGCATTCAAGATCACTTTTTGAAAGAATCTGCATGCAATTATGTAGTTGTATCTTACTAAGAAGTACGAGGCAACTAGAAAAACAAGGGATTGGAAAGAACATCTGGAACAACAAGATTCATCTTTTGAGACAACAAGAAAAAATAAAAATTTTTATGTTTATGAAAAGATCTCACACATTTAAAAAAGATCAAAGAGCGTCAAAAAAGAAAAGACAATAAGTACAAGAACAAAGCTACAAATTCTACACTAAGCAAAGAAGCAATAAAGAAAAAATCTAAAAATATACTCTATTTATTTCAACAACATGAAATATTTTCAAGGAATTTTACACCTCATCAATGTGTTTTAAAATCATGCAATGTTACAAAGTGAAAAATGAGTAGCAGGTGTTGAGAATAAATAGTAGAGGAGAACTCCAACTTGTCAAAAATAATTATGTTATTATGTTTTGGTAAATAAAACACAAGTTTTCATGTTTGGCAAATAAAAAAACAAAATAAGGTTGTCATGTTTTAGCAAATAAAAAAAGAGGATTATTAGTTTTTAGCAAATAAAAAAATAAAATTATCATGTTTTGGCAAATAAAAAATAAGGTAGTCATGTTTTGACAAATAAAAAATAGGGTTATCATGTTTTGACAAATAAAAAATAGGGTTACCATGTTTAAGTAAATAAAAAAAAAGGGTTGTCATGTTTAGCAAATAATAAAATAGGGTTGTCATGTTTTAATTAATAATGATGTGTTAGCCTAGTGGTATGGGTCTTCCCCGAATAACCCCAAGTCACAGGTTTAATTCTACTAAATAGTGCCAAGATATGAACTTCTATAAATCTTGGGGTATACCTATGTTTCAATTATTTTAGGTTCCAACAACCCCCTTGGAATGTACATAGCTCATTTAATCTTTAATATTTGTATTAATTTAGTAGTGAGATTCTTTTAATAAGGACCATTACTTGAAGTAATGGTAGACTACATGTTTTTCAAGTTGTAAGACCTAGGTTCAAGCTTAGGCATAGCCACTTAAAAGAGGTTAGACTTTTGCTCATCTACCACCTCTCTAGGATCCTACCTTGGCAAGATGAGCATTGAGCCTTTGGATGATGATCCTTTTAATATTGAATTTGAATTTGAATTTTACTAGATTTTTTACTTACCTCAACTAGTTTTGGATTCCTTTTTATGTAATAACAAATCTATGTTTATGTGCTTAGGGTTTTGGTACCAAGTTTAGAACCCAAAATCTTCAAGTGCAAAGCAAAACATGTTTTCATTAACTTGAAAGTAAAGGAAAAACCTATAAGTTTTTTAAAATTTTTAAAGGTAAAACAAATTTCTTTGTTATTAATTCTTTACAAGTTGATGACCATATTACTTTTAATCCTTTTATCATCAATAGTTTTCTTGAAAGGCATGTTTGTTGTATACTAGCTTTAATAAGGTTTGATCATGAAGATTCTCTTTCTAATTCAAACAATTTACCAACATATAATCATCCACTTAAGTAAGATATCTAGATTGAGAATGCATTATTTAGCTTGGTTAATGATAGAGCCTTAAGTTTTAAAGCAATCTCCATTTTTAAAAATTATTAGAATGTTGGTGATATGGACTTGCATTTTTACTTATATTGAAACCATTGAACATTATTCACTTGATCATAAACTAAATAGAGGAGTCATCAAACTTATTTCTAAGGAATGTAATCTTTTTCAAATTGGTAATAAGTGAAACAAAGGTACACCTCAAGAATTATAGAAGTTTATAACTCAATGCTACCTAGAGGAATCAAACCTATGACCTAGGGTTACTAGGCCAAGACTTGTACCATTAGGCTAATACCTCATTGTTTCTTTATAGAAGTTTAGCTAAATGCCTTATTCCAAGATTAAAACTAATTATTCCTTGTACTCCAGAAAAAAAACTAGTTTTATTTAAGATATATACATTTTGAATAATGTTGTTGTTACTTGGGAGGGTATGTGATGGGTTGAGAATTTTAATCCACACATTACATTTTAAAGCTTGACTATGTTAAATTCTGTGGTGGTGTTGGACCCTTGAAATAATTATAATGTAGGTACACCCCAAGATACATGGTTCAATTGGAACTTTATAACTCAACATTGCTCACCAAAATTAAACTCATAACTATCTTAAATTCTATGATAGGATTAGATGAAATTTTCTTATTCATTATCTCTACAAATGTGGTTTTAAAGATAACTTATTGAAATTGTTCAAATTCTTTTTATTAATGCTAATATGCTAATGGTCACAAATGTTTACATTACTAATAGTTTTAAACTTGAACACTCAATTAGAAAAGTTACCCTATTGCACCCTATCACTTCATCCTTGCTATAGATTTTCTATGTAATGTTGTTCAAAATAATTAAAAATATAATTTGTTACAATGCATTTTTATTGAAAATAGTGTTCCACCATTATTAAATATGCATATTATGTATGGCTATTTTTTATGATAAGAAAAGACAAAGCTATTACATATAGCTCTTTTTATCATGTTGATCACTATTGTAAAATTTCAAACTCTCGAATTAATTTGTTAAAATCTTCTATTTTCTACAATAAGGAATTTCAAAAATAAGATTTCTTAAAATCTTGACATTTTTTGGATAAATAAGATGTCTTCAATTTGCTAAGCATTTCTTTATTTTTTTATGAAATCATCATCAACTTTATGGGATGTTTCAATTAAGCAAATTAAGAAAGAACTTTATAAGTGAAACAAAAAGAAGCTTTTAATGGCTATAAAGCTTATTATTTGTAAGCATATAATCCAAGCTACTAATGTATATCATTTTTTATGTTGAGTTCTTTTTTTATTATTATTATTATGGGTTGTTGCTTGGCTAGGGGGTGGGGGTGCGAGTGTGTGGGGGTGGAGATCCAATGTTGAGCTTTTTGTTTTTCTACATATCATTGCATTGAACATTCTTTGGAGTAATAATCATTTTAGTTAAGATAACTAGCACTAGTTAATCTTGATCATGATAAATAACAATGAGGTGTTACCCTAGTGGTAAGACTCTTGCTTTGAAAACTCCAAGTCATAGATTTGATTATGATCAACAATATTGAGTTATAAAGTTCTACTTGGACTATATATCTTGGGGTATTTCTATATTGCAATTATTTTGAAGTTCCAACATAACACTACTAGGGAGCCTTTTGATCTTGGTAAATAATATAAATCAATCATAGCACAAGAGAGGTTGTAAGAGGAAGTTGTGAGATCAAGGTAAAGAAACAAGAACTCTGTGTCGTCCTCGAAAATGATCGAAGAAAGAAATCTCAATCGACAGAGTAAGAAATCTTTGGCACAAATAATCAAAGAAAAGAAAGAAATTTTAATCGAAAATGATCCAAAAAAGCCGAAGAAATTTTACTGGAAAGTGATCTAAGAACTCGAAGATAATCCAACCAGAAATTTTCTTCTCGAAGCTCTTCGAAGGAAGAGAAGAGATTCGTTATTTAAAAGGAAATCGGTGAGGGGGATGATTGCATACCTGTCAGAAGAGCAAGCGCTGGGGTCAGGCTCAGGCTGGGACATGAGAGAAAGGTGAAAGGTGAGGGGGATGATTGCATACCTGGAAAACGTTATTCAATGCGGTGCCTGCGTGTGCATGCCAAGGAGACCAATGGCGGAGCAAGCACAGAGCAGGTGAACGAATGATGGGTCGTCGTCTGTGCTGCGGCGGCAAAGATCTGCGTGCTACTGCTGAGAGAACAAACAAAGAAGCATCATCTCTCATTCATGTGCTTCTGGTGCTGCTGCTGTTTTTACCTAAAAAACATCAGGTGCATTTGCTTCATCTTTGTCAGTAGGTGTGGGATGGACAGTGGGCTCTCCTCTCTGTTGTTTCATGCCATCACTGCCTCTGCCGAGCTGCCCCTGTCCCTGCCCGGATTTCGTTCCTGGATTAAATGTTGTCGCGCTACTGTGTTTTTTTCTAAAGTGCCTGTATTTTCGCTGGCCATGTGTTAAATACGTCTTTTAAATACATGCTTCAAGCAGCGGAACTGAGTGCTACGCCTGATTCGGATCCTGTATCGTCACTCCAACGATTTAACGTGAGAGAGCTGTGTCTCTAACTTTTGATAAATTTTAGAGATGTAGAGGTGAGTTTCTACGTTTAATTTAATATTTTGAAAACTAATAACTACTGCGTAGCTTAGTGTTTATATACAATGTGTAACTTTTTCAGGATGCGCACCAAGCAGAAATCACAGCACAGATATGGCCAAGCTGAGAGAGAAGATTTTGGTCAAGGCTTGCATGTTTGCCTGTTTTGCAGCAGCTGTTCAGGAAAGCCAGATTCCCATGTCCTGGTATAATTTTTTTTAGTATTATTATTTTTTTTAGTATTATTATTATTGGTGGTTAAATAAGTTCAGCTGTTTCATGTAATTTCAATTATTGTGTTACACTATTACCATCTCTTAGGAGATGTATGAGTATTTTTTTAAATATTTTAATACATGCACCATATTTTGATATATTTTTTTAACATCACCACATCCGTGACTTGTTTTGGTATGCTTTTGATATATCACCAACATGTTTCACATATTTTAGTTTTGATTTCATTTTAAATGTTTAATATATAGTCGGTTTGAATTTTAGACATTTACGGGGTGTTGACTGCAAAGATGGTGAATGGATCAAGGAATTTGCAACAGCGAAGAAGACCCCCAACTACTCCTCCATCACCCAAAGGAAATAACCCCGGCTAATTCTCATTCTTTGATCCTACCCACATATTCCTTGCATTTCATTTCTATAATCTATACCACACGGACGTCCTACTTTTATTCACCTTTCTTTACTGGCTTCCTCTGGGTTCATTGTAAATACAAAATACCCTATAATGAATCTTATGTCGTGATTCTATAAATGCCAAAATTTATGAATTATAATGCAAAATGCTAATTGAAGTTCCAAAGTTTATATAAAATTACTGAAGTGATTTACTGATTGATAACCTTTCCTACAAAGCGCATCAAGTGTAGACATATGGACAGAAAATTGGAGTAGCAATTAAGGAATAACACCTGTAGGTTAATGTAATATTAGGAAGCTACCTCAAACAAATTATTTTCATTGAATGAAGTCTCTAGATGTAGTCATTAAGCATTTGCTAGAAGCATTTTAAAACTACCATTGAATTAATTCAAAAAATCTCACCCATGTGCTATTTAGTGATGCCAAAGGTTTTTAGAATTAATTTCAAAATGAAATGTTTAATTACGTCCAAAGCACAAAGAATTTGGAAGACACTCAAATTTCTTTTAGAAGGCTTTGACATGATCATCATGGCTATTGAACATCTCATTAAGAAAATTACCCAAAATTGATATCTGAATTTGAACTTCTAACATAGATATAGCAAATTTAGACAAGATGGTGAATTTTGTAGGTGTCCTATGAACCCTCTGCCAACTCATCCAATGAAGGCTATAGATGATGGAAGTTGAATTTTACCTTTTCTAGATCACGTATTTGTCCTAAAGAGATGTCAAATTTACTTTGTACTCTTGACCACTTGACCACTTTAATTTATATAATCATATCTAATATAGTAAATAGATAC